>CM035188.1:1242246-1251201 GCA_020233015.1 Callinectes sapidus | reverse complement strand
AGAGAGAGAGAGAGAGAGAGAGAGAGAGAGAGAGAGAGAGAGAGAGAGAGAGAGAGAGAGAGAGAGAGCAATGGCCCCCTACAATTGGATTACGTTCCAGTTAGAGAAAGGGAATGAGTTGACGCTCAGGCGGCAGTAACCAGGCATGGGAGGATGAACAAACACACTGCCCCTCGTTGTCAATGCGAGCGCTGTGTGTGTGTGTGTGTGTGTGTGTGTGTGTGTGTGTGTTTGGCGCCGAGACGGATCATCAAATATAACAGGGCTGGATCCTGCCCCGCTGTGAGATTCCCTGTTGTGATGCTTGTTGTTGTTCTCTTGTTTTGTTAGCTCGACCTGAACAGATATCGGCTCTTTACACTAAAAAGATGTGTTCCTTATGGGAAAGCTCATATGCTGAATGAAAAAGTGGGCAATTCAGGTATTTTAGCATGATATAACCACCCAGATTTGGATTATGCAGATGACATTGTTCTTATTAGCGAAGGAACAGATGAGATGCAAAGGGTCTTAGATTGTATAGTGAGAGAGGGGGAAAAAGTTGGCTTGATTATTAATTGTGCAAAAATGGAAATGATTAATATGAATATTGCTAACCCAAGAGCTTGCGTGATTGGGGTTGCTAAGAATCTCCCGGTCGCCGAATTCTAACCACACATATTGAATACAAAAAAGTAATGAATGTTCCTTGTATTGTTAATCATATCTTTCTCACATCCTTGCTGCTCTGACACTTCACAGCAAGATCATAGTAATTTAACACTGCTCTCCTCATGTTATTATGTTGAGTCTATTGTGGAGTTTTCAGATATCAGCGCTGGACAAAGTCTTTGTGTCATTAAAATGTCAGTTAATGTCGTGAACTACTGCATATATTTCCTGTCCAGTAAGAGGAGGTCGATAAATACGTTGGTCGAGTGCCAGTGACTTTTAAAAGTTAGAATTTTGTCTTAAATCAAGTTAAGAGAAATTTGTGGTCCCCAAATTTACTACAATCACAGTGTTAGGTCACGACACAGTAATGCGATTTACTTGTTGTAAATTCACAGAACACATTAAACTCATTGTCAAGATAATGAATTTCACCAGTTTACGAGCTTCTCTTTGAATATGCTTTTCAACAGGCATATTTTTAGTTGTGTCCATTGTGTATATCAAACATAAGATGCGTCCATTCATTACTCTTAGTTGAAAGAGGTAATTTTAACAAACAATTAAGTGTTTCCTTGTCATCAAAAAGCCACCCAGCCACTTTTACCCCAATATGGATTTTTAACGAGTATGATTCTCGCACATCACACCAGCAGCTATAAAAGCCAACGAGGGGGGGGGGGGGGGGGACGGTGACGAGGCTGCATATTATCATGCGAGCAGAGTTGTTCACTGTTGAAATCATTGGATATGGTGATTACTCTTCCCCAGCAGCATATTGCCAGCAGTTCACGAGGAGACCTACAATTGATACAACCTATTAAACTATCTGATATAAGTAAGTAGTCATATCGTTGCTTCTCTCGTTAAACTGTTTGACACGATGATAATGATTATGTGCATTAGTTGCCCGTTTTCAAGTATATGTATATGCCAGTTTAAACATAATGTTGTATAGTGTGTTTGTGTGTGTGTGTGTGTGTGTGTGTGTGTGTGTGTGTGTGTGTGTGTGTGTGTTTGTGTCACTTCTTATAATAATTTCGTGTCATTATTTTCGCCTCGTAACAATTTCACATCGACCGGTGCTGCGCTGCGTGTCCTGTCATTTTCTCTCCTCGGAATGACGCACAAACGCGGCCGTGACCGGCGTGAGTGACCTATCCGTCGCGTCTGTGTCTTGATGATGCTTCACCGTCATTCATGTTTCTCATTTGTAATTTATTTACTATTTCCCTACGCAGGAAGTGAGTCAAAGAATTCATTACGAGGTGTCAATATTTGTTTGTTATATAGATTGCATTAGTTATTCAGTTAGTCTGTTAGATATATGCCTGTTAGATATTCAGTTGGTTATTTCGTTAGATAGATTATTTACTGCTAATGCTCACTCTTTATTTATGGATTAAATACCACCGAGAGAGAGAGAGAGAGAGAGAGAGAGAGAGAGAGAGAGAGAGAGAGAGAGAGAGAGAGAGAGAGAGAGAGAGAGAGAGAGAATAAGTCAGAGTCAAGGTCACACAAGTCACATGTTTACCGTCCAGAGTGTAATGTAATCAGCGGGTGTTTCTTGGATGGCTTGACGCTGCCAGAAACCACAACTTGGCGGTGCAAGTAAGCAGTCTCCTTGAGCCTTGAGTGATTCTGCCACGCAGTCAAAACAAATTTAGAAAATATATAAACTAATGTAAAAAAAAAAGTCTGCTCATGTAAAGAACATAAATTAACGTTAAAGAAATCTATGTGTGGACCTCTATATATAGAAAATTAAGTTACCTGTTTTCTTCACGATTGATTTCTTCTGTTCCTTGATGCTATTATTGGGGTATTGTAAGGCTGTGTTGGCGCTGCTTTATGTGTGTGGGCGCTGGTGGACGTGGTGGGAGGTTAATCTTTTTATACAACATGCAGAGTAAGCAATGTGCGTTTCAGGTTCATATAGGTTATTTTTGGTATCCGTAGTGATGGTCAGTGAATTTAGAATGTTAAACTAAAATGGAAGAAATAGGAAAGAGCAAGGATCGACCCCTCAAGGACAGGATTAATATTTTTCACCCTCTCTTTACATTCCCTGAAATGTGTCTGACAACAGTTTAAGTCCTCGCATCCTTGGGTTATTCCTGGACGATGTGTGTCGGGTGGCATGTTTGTGATGGTAGTAGTAGTAGTATCTCTCTCTCTCTCTCTCTCTCTCTCTCTCTCTCTCTCTCTCTCTCTCTCTCTCTCTCTCTCTCTCATGCCCTTGTCTAGATACCCTCCTGTGTAAGAAAAAAACAGTGAATAAGTAAAAAAAATATTCTCAACCGAAATAAAACAAAATTTGCTTAATGTAACGAGGCGTGTGTGTCTGCATGTCTACTTGGAGGGAAACGCAGAAGAGCAAGCTAACCTGTGGGAACTGCCATGTACTGCCGCCAAAACTTCCACTGGCTGACTTTCCTATATTGTTCTCCCTCTCTTTCACCGGTTCTGTAACTCTAACATTTCATGGATCCTCCTCTTCCCTCACCCAATACCTCCACCTGGTCCTGGCAGCCCGGAGACAAAAACACATCAAACGACAGCTCCTGTTATTTTATCAGGGAGGAGAAAGCGGTGAAAAGAATGGGCGAATTTTGTGTGTGTGTGTGTGTGTGCGTGCGTGTGTGTGCGTGCGTGTGTGTGTGTGTATGTGCGTGTGTGTTTGTGTGTGTGTGTGTTTCAAAGTTACATGGAAAAAGTCATGACAACCCTTTTAGTCGTGTTTAAAACTGTGGTGTTTTTAAATGTATTTGGGAAAGTGTGTTTGATTTTCTCATTAGCCAAGAGTACTGGAGGTGAAGTGATGAGCTGCAGCGGTCCTCGTTAAGCCGTCGACACACTATTGCTGCTGTAGTTTTTTTTAATATACCAAAAAGTCCATAGCTCACCTCTCGGTAGTCAAATATTATGTAATTTTCCTTCATATCCGTATACGAGTCATAATTGAAAACATGGTACATTTTCTTACTGGAACAGCGTCATGTCGGCATATAAGACGCATTCAGCTTTATTCAACCCTTGAGTCAGGTTAAGTAATGCAACTTAGAGATATTGTTGCATATCTTCTGAACTTAATTTTTTCGCTGATGAAAGACGATGCTGCCTCGAGGTGAGTTGCGTCCAGCCGTGGTTTCTGACGCCCTCGAGACCCGACAAGGCGCTTCTCCATTAGGATGAGTCTGTTCTGGATTGTTAAGTCTGAATTTTAAGTGGATTCTTTGGGAGTTTCCTTCTCGTAATGTAAGCGCGTGCACCCACCCATGCATCCTCCTTCCTCCGTCTTCACACACACACACACACACACACACACACACACACACACACACACACACACACACACACACACACACACACACTTTGTTAGCCTGCGGATTGATAGCATGGCATTTGAAGTATGTTCTATCCAATTGGTGCATAATTTCCGTCCTTTGCTCAATGTGCATAGCCGGAAGAGTCACGGTGAATGAGGAAACGTTCACAACTAACCATAAACCGTAGCGAGCGTGTAAATGTCGTAAATATGGGTTCTTCATGTACAGTGCGTGAAACATCGGTGTAGACATATCACCACCGTGGGGTAATGGGATGCCACCTGTGTCCCTATGACTGGCAAGTATTACAGGTCGTCCCTCCAGTCATTTGCCGAACAAAACGAGGTAGAAATTACTCATCAGACCCTCGTTAAAAGAAATTGAATAAAAAAAAGACTTCTACATGAATTTAGTGTTATCAGAATTTAAATGTCTTGGATTTTGCATTGAGAAGGGTGCTAGACATGATTGGATGTCCACATGTGGCTGCGGGGCTTTGCGCTAGACAAAGAGTGACATCCAAACTCCTCATCTCAAAACAAAGATGCATCCATTCCGTTTCAAGTGTTTGTTGACTCTGTTTATCTTTCTGTTCCGTTTTCTTTCGCCTTCGTTTCATCTCCCATGGCATCATTATAGTGGAGTTTGTTATCGTCAGGTTATTTTTAGTTGCCGCAGCCCGTGTGTGTGTGTGTGTGTGTGTGTGTGTTTACGACGACGAATCTCGCTGTCACTGTGTTGAATGACATGGATAACAAGCAGATGGCAAGGAAACCATTTAATTTGCAAGTGTTGTACCTCTCTGGCCGTCGTCCTTACTAGTGGTTACGTCTTTGCTTTACTTTAATAGACTTTCCTACACGAACTTTTGTGTTGATAGTTATTCCAATGAAAATACAAACAGCGTCTTTTTTATTTCATTTGCTCAATACTTGTTTGCTTCCTTTTGTAAGTATCTTTCTGTACTGATATTTTTGACACATACGTAGTAAAAATTATATAAGAAATAAAGGAAGATGTAAAGAGACACGGGAAATATACTGGCATTATTCCTGCTGTCACTTTAACCTCTCAAGGAAGGCGACAACAGAGGGATGAGCAGAGTATTGCACTGTCTGATCTCTCTATCTATCTAGTGTCTGGATGGCGAGGGATAGAGTATACCCTCTCGCTCCCCAGTCCCTCCAGTGCTTCATATTTGATTGGCAACCTTGTGTCTTCTTTAACCGGAAAGTGAGAGGGGATGTAGCCCAGGGAAACAATTGAAGCGAGAGCTAGAAAGGAGTGAGAGAGATGAGGAGCGTTGCGAAAGTGATGGAGAGGTTGGTTGGATGGAAGTTCTGAGCCCAGCTAATGCACCGCCCTGCCTCGTGCCTCTTCCTGCTCTCTGGTATTCATATTATTCGCGCCTGTGTATCTTCCTGCAGTGCCGCCTCACGTGTGACCTTCTGAGACCCGATGATCTTTGGTTACAGGAGGAGGAATTGCATATACAACATTCCTTTCTCTATTGTCTCAGTAATTGTCATTGTGTAATATCGCCTGACATCGTGGATTGGTCTGTATTACCTTTATTTCCTTGATTTGCCACTGTTTTTATGTATCTAACCTGCCTGCACTTAGGTGGATGATATTATTATATTTCTTTAATATGTACAATGTTCATCAAGTGCCAGGAAGTGTTCGGGTCAAACACCAGAATCCCTTCCTATAAAGCAGGTGTCTTCTCTCATCCCACCCCTGCCCTGCCGCCGGATCTCACCCGGCAAGCGAGAGCCATACAAGGCACGCACCGCCGCCCGCGCCTTCCGCCTGTTAGACTAAATTGTAGCCTGGAAAAACAGGACCAACATGAGTCTGAACGAGGTTGGAATGTTTCTCTTTATTTACACCACCAACAAGTTTGCTGTTTAGGACGTCAGTGGCCACCGCACGTTGCTGTGTTCCACACATTCAAAAGACAAAAGAAATGTTTGAAAAAATACTCTGATGATATTCTAAATGGATATCAATGACAAAGGAACCAGCAAACTCTATTCTTTAATCATGCATTTTTTCTTAAATGAAGGTTTTGCTTTTGCGAAGCAAAACATTATCGCCCACAAGTGAAGTAAACGATTCCTTAATGAAAATGGAGTAAAGTTGTATGTCACCCACTTAAATTACTTAATTTGTGGCATTAGTCTTAATTAACGCACAAAATGTGCCGGAGGAAGAGAAAAGTGTCTTAACTACGTAATAAGAGGCGGCCATGCGAACCCCAGTGGCCTGGGTAATCCCCGCCCAATTACGGGTCACAGTGCTTCCAGACAGACCCGCTTCCTAGGTATTCCTGTGTTACCTGCAGGTGAAAGCCGCACCATTTGAAGTCTGAAAGGTGAGAACTTGACAATTTGAGTCTTATGGACTTATGTGTAAAATCAATGTGCAATATATATATTTTAAATAGTATCATTAGTTAAAACTTAATGCTTTTGAACCTGGGCCACGTGCTACAATTTACTAGTATCACTACCTCGCCTCACCAGGTGTAGGTGGTAAGGAAAGAAAACATAACAAAGTCAGGTGAATAAACTCAATGAGATAAAGACACCCGTGAGACTGAGGGGATTATGCTGAAGACATAAAACAAAAGAGAAAACAATACTAGGTATGGAAGTAAGCTCAGTAAATTCAATCGAATAAATAGCGACAAAAAGAGCGCACATTTATGAAGTTGCTGGTAATGCAAACCATTCCGCTGAGCGAGAAGGAAGTGTATTCACCATCAGCTGGGAAACATGTGCAATAAGTTTCTGTCTGAGTGTCGGCACGTCTTCAAATTGGATGAAGAGCATTTGCATCAGGACCTGATTTATTTATTACCATGGGACGCATTTAGAGCAGGCCAGAGAAAGGAGGAAAAGGTGCACTTGGGAAGGAATAAGTCGTAATATATCAAGAATGAATAATGAGTACCGAGGGACTGTGAGAATTTGCATAAGTCCTGGTTAGTACAATTGATGTCGCAGTACCCTTCATTTCTGGAGGAAGTAGGTGTATATGGGAAATACATTGATGGTGCTTGATGAAAAGAATGTGTGTGTGTGTGTGTGTGTGTGTGTGTGTGTGTGTGTGTGTGTGTGTGTGTGTGTTTATAATGTTATTCCGCACTTCATTAGTAAAAGTGGTAGGAGTGTTGCCAAAGTTTAGCGCTTGATGCTATACATTTTACTAACAAAGTGGTATCATCGTTGTGTCCAAAACAACATATGGAACAGTACTGAAATGTTGCATTAAATGTTCACTGGGAAATTAAATGTTTGATGTATGCTGCAAGGGATTAAAAGCGGGGAATTTTTTGCCTAAGCGAAGAAATATATGTTGAATGGCTTCACCTCTCAGCGAATCCAGTGACTCAAGTGTGGTCTCTGACGTGTCCGAGGTGAAACACATTCACATGATAATTCAGAAAAAAATTATAAAGCTAATAAATATTTTCAACGAGGATACGAAGACTATCATACATTTGAAACTGGTATGATTTCGTATAATAAGTTAGAACACACACACACACACACACACACACACACACACACACACACACACACACACACACACACACACACACTAGAGAGAGAGAGAGAGAGAGAGAGAGAGAGAGAGAGAGAGAGAGCGAGCACTCCCATAATCCTCTGGATCCATATGTAACGTTCTACCTCTGATCTCGTTATACGGATGACTTTCCTCCATATTTTGGTTAACACGTGTATTTTACATAATCATATGGATGAAATAAAGGTTTTTTTCCACTATTTTATCTGGCATTCGTTCAGCATATCACATATCAAAGCTGTAGTCAATGTATTGTTGATGTATCCGTAGATTTTAGTTACAAACCACTTGTCTGTGTATGTAAAACTGTAATTCTATTTTGGTCTTCTAAACTTTTGAATATTTTTAATAGAACAGACTGATCAAGAAATACCAGAAAATTGAACCTTAAGACATTCAGTGCGTTTTGCAGCGCTTTTTTGTTAAAGAATGAAATGCATGTAATGGCTCATAGAAAAGCTATTATAGTAGTGTATGAGCTCTGCTATACATTTATCACTCTGCACTGCTGTAAATTAATGCCTATAATGGTAGATGCCCTTTATAAAGAGGTGGCTTCTTGCATACCCATTCCTATTATATGTTCTCCCCTCGCGCTGCTGAGCATATTCGTACCGCCCTTCCCAGGGACCTCATTACCTGACCCCTTGAGAGTTCCGGTGCTACTGAACATTAAACATGTAAATTATTCTTATTATAAGGCTTCTATTCATAGTTTTCACACCGAAACAATTGCTTGAGGCAGGGCCGGTGCCGAGGTTCCATATACTCTCCACATGGAATTCAATATGCATATGTATTTATTATAACTCTTTTTCCTCGTATCTTTGAACATGAACATAATTGCCAGTTAATAGGAATTCCATAACTAAATGCGAGTATACTTTTTTAAAACGTGAAGGATTTTTTTCTGATGTCCGTTGCATTTGGATGTTTTATTTTCACTCTGTCTAGGTAGGTGACTCATGCGCATTGACAGTACACACACACACACACACACACACACACACACACACACACACACACACACACACACACACACAGAGAGAGAGAGAGAGAGAGAGAGAGAGAGAGAGAGAGAGAGAGAGAGAGAGAGCATCAGTAAGGCATTGCCGGTACACGAAACTCAGGAATGTCTCTCATTAAAGCCTCTACGCGGCGGGTCAGCCATGAAGGAAAGGTTACTACCACTGCTACTACCACTTCCACTACACACTGCACCATTACTACCACCTCCACTGCTACCACTGCCACTGTCAACACTACCGTCTCTATTCTTGCCACGGTTTACACCACCTGCATCTCGAACACCACCACCACCACCACCACCACCACCACCACCACCACCACCACTGGCACCGTCAACACCACAACACCGTAA
>CM035188.1:1207499-1225903 GCA_020233015.1 Callinectes sapidus | reverse complement strand
GAGAGAGAGAGAGAGAGAGAGAGAGAGAGAGAGAGAGAGAGAGAGAGAATATGAAGAAAGGCACTTTAGATAATTCATAAAAGACACACACACGACTGAAAATTTACGAAGAGTGACTGGGAGCATGAAAAATTACACGGGACATTGTTCATTAGACGCTGACGTTAATTTTTCCCTTGAAGAGTTGCCAGCGCCAGCAGAAACAAGGCGCAGTGCAACGAAAATAAGAAAAGATATATATTACGAGAAATTAAAGGTAAAGTAAAAAAAAAAAAAAAAAATACAATCAGCGTGTAATATAACAGGAAACACTGATAAAAAAAGAGACACGTTATTGGAGAAGGGAATCAGCAGTTGCAGTACTACATATTATCAAAAGACTGCGACAGAAAGTTGTTATAATGTGACGTCGTTTGATGGTTGATTGCATTACACACGTTGATTTTGGACTTTTGATATTGCATGAAAAAGGTGGTTAAGTCTTATATTGGGAATTGTAAGAGGTGTTTGTGTGTGTGTGTGTGTGTGTGTGTGTGTGTGTGTGTGTGTGTGTGTGTGTGTGTGTGTGTGTGTGTGTGATATGTATTTTTGTGTTTTTTTTCTTTTGCTAGTCACTCATCTGTGCTGGAAAAACAAAAATGTGTCCTGCTTTGCCAGGCAGGCGAGCTGTGATGAATGAAGGTATTATCAGATCTCGCCTCATATTCAACGGTGTATGAAAAAAGGAAAATGAGCAGCAGAACCCTGCGTTTATGAAGTGGTAATGCACCGCTATTTATCTTTAAATGTATATTAGTGAAACAAGAAAAGAAATATGAAAAATATACACGACGCGACAGGAGATTAAATAATTATAAAACACGAAAACTCTTATCTTTTTTCTACTTTCAACGTATGTAAAAGAAAAGAAAATATTCAGGGAGCTGGTGATATCTTATCTTTTTAAGTGTGTTCTTGATGTGTGTGTGTGTGTGTGAGAGAGAGAGAGAGAGAGAGAGAGAGAGAGAGAGAGAGAGAGACGTAGAGAAATGCGTATTTAAGGTTGACGTAAAATTGACGTGTGACTTCTTTTAATGACCCTAATTCCCTATTTTTGCTGTTCATTCCCAAGGCGGATACTTTATCTCACCACTCGAAACACAAAGCATTACACTTCTGAAGATTGCTCGGTATCCCTCCCTACGTCGTGTTATAGTCACATGCTCCCACTCGTTGCATTAGACAACTACGCTTTACTCTGAAATTGTTGTCGCGCATGGAAGAGGGACATCAGTCAGCGATATTGAAATTACATCATTTTAAGTCCATAGGCAACCTCAATCTTTCCCTTCTTATATTAAAATAGATTATGTGTGAATTAATTTCTTGCGCTAAGTAAGCATATGCAAAGTGAAAGGAAAGGAAATGGTATTAAGATATATTTAACAACTTGTCGCCTGTGTAGGAGTGTAGATACTCTTAGTTCTTGCACCTCGATTAGTTATTTGTATTTCTAATATTATACAAAGCAGAAAATGTGTTGTTTACAAATCATGTTGTTCCCAGCTTGAAATTAATTCCAAAGCTTACAAATTATTCTCTCCTCCTCCGTGTTGCTGCGTCGCGACAAACACTGATCCAAGTTCCCTGTACACAAACTATAATGCCACACTGTCAGACGAAAAAAGTTTTCACACCTTTACAACCTCAAACAGAGTCAGGTTACAGAGACAGTGGCGGTGGTACAGACCGTCGAGGAAGTAACAGGTCGCGTAGTGCCGGGTGAGGCGGGTACCTGCGGGCCACGGGTCTGGACGAGGCGGCGGCCGGCACGCGACTGACACTCCTGCACCCCGGCGCGGTGGCTTGGACTCACAGTTCTGTGAGGATTCATCCGCCACTTCTAGCCTGTCCCCTGCTTCCCTCACCACCATAAAGTTCACAAGCATGCACGTCTTTTCCATCTAAGAAACTATATAAATAAGAGCGTAGTTCTTTGTTCATTGCTGACTTAAGCTGCGTAAGACATCGTGACTATACTCATTATGAGGCATTACACCATATGTCTTCCAAAGCATAGCTTGATGAATTTCAATTATTGCCTCAGAGTAAATCTATATCCAAAGAACGTCTCTTAATAAGAAAACTTGCGCAATAGTGCCTTTTAGTGTGCTTGACGCCCGCATCAACACCCTTTCCCTTTCCCCACCCCATTATTATTCTTTTTTTGTAACATGATAACCTTCCCTCTCATTTCCCTTTATTTTCACCCCTTCTCTTTCACTGTTATTTGGCTTTCCGTGCTCTCACACTCCGTTTATCTGCATTAACGGCCTGAAAGGATACATTATGTATTCAGCTAATGTATTATTACATACTATGACTGATTCATGATATGATTTTTCTTTTAGATATTTTACTTTGGTCATATGTATATTTGTATATATGTATGTATGTATGTATGTATGTATGTTTTAAGAGGAGTAATGCATGTTGTATGTTGAGTGGGAAGAGCAGTATAATAAAACACATGAAATTCAAATACATGTATGTTCTCTGTCTTTCTCTGACTTACAACTGAGTCCACTCACTGGGTATGTTCTTATTTTTTTATACTGATTTTTGTCAATTACAGATACATGTATGTTCCCTTTTCCTGTCACTAAACGTCTATTTATGAACGTTACTTTTATAATGATCAGACTTTTCAATATTTTGGCGATAATTATATATATATATATATATATATATATATATATATATATATATATATATATATATATATATATATATATATATATATATATATATATAAAGTCCGACTCATAGGTATGAACACTTACCTATGTAAACATTCTACTCTCGTCTATGCATTTATTCATTTTTTCCAACTCCGAACACACAACGTTCTCTTGTATTTAATATTTTAATGTTGGGTGTACGTCCTTTTGAATAAACTGCTTTTTTATTTTTAATGTTCCCGGTGTGAGCAGGACACGCAGCGCCAGGCAAGGTGAGGCGGCTCACTTGGTGGCGGGTGGCAGGTGTCGGGAGGCTGTGAATAATGGCACTATGCGGGTCACACTTCAAGAATATTCATCCTGATTTCCCAGAGTAGTGAGAGAACGCCACGATAGTTATAAATGGCCACACACTTGCTGAGTGTCCTCCAGTCTAAAGAAGCGGTGATAAGACGTGCAGTGACCCCTCACGCCGCGTGGTAAATTTCCCTGTGCAAAGTATTTTCTGCGGCGGTAGGACACACACACAGCACTAGGAAAATTAGCCTTTGTAATCCTGTGCGCTGGTTGTAGAATGTGCAGTGCATACAAAGAAGCCTTGTCTTCCGTGGGTGGCGGGACAACTGATGGCAGTGTTAGGTGGCTCCCTGTCTACAGGAGCATGTGTCAACCTAAGTAATGTGTTGGGTGAAACATTTGTTGGTTCACCAATGCCAAGCACTAACGTAATTCAGGTGCAATCTGGGAACTTACTTTTCGCGTCTGTTTTTCCTTGCATCGTCCCCTTGAAATTAAATGTCTTTACCAATTGAATAGGTCACAAAAGGGAACACAAATTACACACACACACACACACACACACACACACACACACACAGTGAAAAAATGCAGTGCGTTGGAAATAAAAGTTGGTTGCCCCCGCAAGCTTGTGTGAGGAGAGTAAGCAGAGCAGATGGTGTGGCCTTGAACCACGAGAACCCTGGAGTGAGCAGGCGCCTCCCTATAGAGAAGAACTTTTCCACGGAATGAATGTTTGAACTCGCTGCTGGTAAAAAGAGGCAATATTCCGACTAAAAATTTAAAATACTGATAGTTTGAAAATATAAAATAAAATGAAAATATATGTAACGTTTGTGATATTATGTAAGAATGAAAAAAAAAAAACATTGCTACAAAATGATATAAGTAGTAATAACCAACGTCCATGGAATAACCTGAAGGCTACGTGAATAAATAGTTTCTCAGACAATAATTGGAAGTTGAAGAAAATATGAAATGTTCACTAAACAGGAATAGTTAAGTTATGTAACAATTCCAGATCTTTCTCTAAATCAGCTTCTATGAAGTTAGGCGTTGTGAGGTGTTTCCTCCAGTTTTCTCATTCCCTAATTCCCCTATTACATAAGAAGAAAAAGTGAAGTCAAAAGTGATTTTAAACATCTTGCCAACAAGCGACTCGCAAGTGATGGACACACTTTATAGTAACATGAGAGGTGGATGAAAGGACGGTGTTAAAGATGCACACCCTGCTGGTTGACGTCACGGGAAATTCAGCGAAGGTAGGCGAAAGGACGAGAGAGAGAGAGAGAGAGAGAGAGAGAGAGAGAGAGAGAGAGAGAGAGAGAGCAAATTAATTGCCATGTGTAAAATTCAATATCAAGATATCCTACTGTGCGAAGTATGTGAAAATTTGAGAGGAATTTAATTGCATGACCTCTTTTGATAGTAATACTAGTAGTAGGAGTAGTAACAGTGATGGTAATAGTAGTAGTAGTAGTAGTAGTACTCTTTGTTACGATTGCTCCTGCTGTTGTTGTTGCTGCTGCTGCTGTTGTGTGTGTGTGTGTGTGTGTGTGTGTGAGTGTGGGTGTGAGTGTGGGTGTGTGTATATATTTCCTCCATAATGACACTTGAAGGTGGAGGAGGTGGAGGTAGTGACGCAAAGAGACGTAAGGCAAAGGCGAGGCAAGGACTGGCTGGGGAGAAAAATAATATAGAATAAACATAAGCTCCTTACAAGGAATGGAAATAAATAGAAACGCGTGGCTGAGTGGGTGAGGGAAGGTTGTATCAAAGTCTGTACGAAGGACGGTGTGATGTTTGAGTTGTTATTATAAAATGAATTGATATTTTGGAGTCATAGATTTCCCATCCATTTCCTATTAGTCTCACAAGGATGGTACATATCTTTGAATTTCTCTTATTTGTTTATTTATTTACTTAGTTAACTATTTAAGATCTGGTCTTGGAAGTTTCAATACCAGATTAGAGAGAGAGAGAGAGAGAGAGAGAGAGAGAGATGAATAGCATGTTTTATTAGCATTCTTTATTGTATTTTATTATTACATTCTATCGTTTCGTTTTGTTTTATTACAACTCAGTATTTATTGGTCTTCATATGACAACACATTCGCGCGAAAGTTGCCGGTTTTCTATTTTATTTTCCACCAACCGTAACTTGCAATAACGAAACTAATAATTGATTGTTTTATTGTACCTGTGATATCTATATTTGGGGAAGTCTCCACATTACAGTGTATGGCGGAGGCTGTCAACTAGTCTCCGTAACTCTTATCTTTTGTTTTATATTATGTAACTTAAGAATACCAAGTAAAAACAAAAGGTAGGTGTTCTGTGTCGCCCTCCCCATTATATATCGTCATTTCTGATACTTACTTTATATAGGGACATTTTCCGTCCTCGTGTGAAATATTAATACCACATTTAGGAAAGTTCAGCTCACCCAGCTATCCTAATCTGAGTTAAAAGCTTTTTCTCCTCATGGACATTTCTTCTCTAATAGGTTGTTTTCAGTCTCGCGGCGAAGCATGAATATTTGATGAACATATTGAAGGAGGTCGGACTAGATGGCAAGGATATAAGATTTATCACTATTTTTTACTCGAGTTAGAAGGCAGCAGTGGGAGTCGGACAATAGCCTGAGATTGCACGCTATTTTCATCTTTAAGTGATGAACACACTGTTTACTCACTGCTGCGGCATCTCTTTCTCTGGCTCCTCTCGTAACGCAGGCACAGTCGGCAGTAGGTAGTAAATCGCCTGGGAACTAAACTTTGACCGTGACAGGAGAAAGGGTGGACATCGTGTAGTGTTTGGCGTGACAAGATAGTGCTGCTCACGTACCAAAGGGAAAGCTGGTGAGGCAAGGGGGGAAGCTGTGTTATATTCTGCACGCAGCTTGCAAATCCTGTCACAGCCACTTCTCTCATATCCATACGGGTGTGTGTGTGTGTGTGTGTGTGTGTGTGTGTGTGTGTGTGTGTGTGGCGGGGGAGGGCGGGGTAGAGGGGTGGAAGAAGTCAGAAATTATAAAAAAAGAAAAGACAAGACTGTCGCATTGCAGTAACTCAGTCTTACAACATAGGGAAAATTTTAATGCATAAAATTAAGCTCAGCAAAAGTTGTATAATGAAGTGAGATGAAGTTTATGATAATAGAATATTTTCTATTAGCTATATTCTAATTTATACTCTTGTTCTGTCTTCCTCGTTTTCCTTAACACACACACACACACACACACACACGCGCGCGCGCGCGGCGCCCACACACATACACGCCTACACATGGAAAGGGGAGCTGCGTGAAAATAGGATCTAGGGATGAGCAAGGTCTTGAGGGAAGGGGGATGCTGAGGGAAGAGGGATGCTGTGCAGGTTGAAGACAAACACAGAAAGGCTGTGCGGTCTGAGAGGGAGAGAGACCAAATAAAAGTGAGAGAGGATGTGGTGTGAGAAGTATCAGAAAAAGAAACAGATGTGGAAAGAAACTTGCCACAAATTGTATCATGAGTATAAAATAGCTTTTAAAAAATGGCATACGTTTTGAATGAATGAATTGAGTTATGGTAATAGATTGTCATATTACGGTAAAGCAGTTCAGATTGTGTGTGTGTGTGTGTGTGTGTGTGAGGACATAAGGAGCAGGCCGTCAAGGTCCGCGGCCCTCATCTCCCTGGGTCTGGCTGTGGGCTGGTCAGCGTAATGAGTTCACTGTGTGGAGTGGCCTCACGGAAATATAATTAGAAAAGAAAATTAGCAAGACGTTCATTCGCTTACTTTCCTTCCCCGCTTCGTCTTTCCCTTTCATGAAAATGCTAATTTACGTATTGTCGCGTTTGAATGAAAAGAATCCACTGTTATTCTTAATGCTGTGCCTCTCCTTCATTTTGGCTCTCAGCGCCACCATGTGATGCTCTTGCAGTGCCACTCTCTTCCAGTAAGTCAATTCTTTTTCAAGGCACCAACGAAAAGCCTGAATTAATATCGCTAAATACTGAGATAATACAAGTGTGTATTTTCATCATCTGTGGTTTAATTTTTTTTATCGGCTTATCTTGATGTTGACAACTTCTTTTCTTTTATTCATTGTGTGGCAAAGTAATCTCCAAGAAATCTTATAAATATAACTCTGATGTCTTTACTCTGACGTAAGTTGACTATATTTTTGTTCTTTACGCTCTTTTTATAAGTATGTTTGCTGCTGTGATGTAAGCAGCTCTCTTTCTAAGGAGGGAGATACCGGGCAATACCGACAAATATAAATATCGATTTCAATGAGTGGCGAGCGTCATGTCAAGGGATTAGTATTACTTTGTGACAGACGTGTAGCATCTCTACAATGGTGGCGGCGTCTCCCTGTATACATTGAACGATTCTTTAGATTAATTCGCTTTAACATCGCAGCCATATGGTGCCGTGTCTGTGTAAAGCCCCGCCAAGACGAGGAGCAGCTGCCCGCTGTTATCACTGTTATCATATCATACTAAGCAGCGGGATGACGTCATATGCACAAAAACGAAGGAAACAGATCTGTCAACAAACAGTTCTGCCAGATCTTTTTCAGAATTGGAGTGATGCTTCACCGACGCTCTGGTCTTCCTATTGGTTCCTCTTCTTGGTTTTGACAGTTGCCAACTATTAAATAAATAGATTGACATACTACACCAATAATGTCTCGAAATCAATGAGCAACCTCGCAGTGTTTCTTTGTCACACAAGCAATGTTTGCTTTGAACCCTGAGATCTGTACAGTCTATGAAAATATTAATTGTTAGATCAGTGGCGGTGCAGATGTGTACATGTCAGAGGGAGCGGGATAGGAGAGCGAGGTGTCTGTGCGAGACTGCTAGTGGATGCGTCACTCGCCGGCGGCTGTTTGAGGCTTATGCAAGTGGTGTGGGATCAAAGTATAAGACAGGAGTGCTTTGGCCACCTCAGGAAGTCTCCGCGAAGTTGTGAAGTGTTCATGCAGGATCGTGATAAGGCTCAGCACTTGCCGCCAGAGGTGATTACCAGGCGTTTCGTAGTGGGAAGCAGCAGCACCACTTTCCGCCATGGACGCTGGTGAGGTCACTGATTATCATTTACAAACTCTTCTCTTTCCAGTAATTATCAGAAGGTAGATGACGCCATGCATGTGTAATTTGATGTGGAAGGCATTTATGAAGATCATGTGATGGAGCCTATGAAAGGGGAGTGTTGGGAGGAAACATTACTGTACTGTGATCTGGGTTGAGTGAGGAGAAAGGGAGGAGGGGCGCGTGTGTAGTGGCCGCCATGGTTCGCCTCGTGGCGGCCAAGGCGCACATGAAATGGCGCAAATAAGTAATTATAGCTTAATGAGAGACTTTCAAGTACCACTAAGCGCCTTACCATCTATTACACATTGTCAGAGGAATATAGACTATGGGAATTAACTTTTGCCCACGTGGAAGTCTTTATAAATTATGTAGGAAATGCGGGAAAGTTTCGGAAAAAAAATAAAACGTATCACTGTATAATGGAGTGGACTTGTGTTCAGGCTGCAGTGTGTACGAAAGTAGATAATAGAGAGGGGAAGGATTTCAACTCACTGGTTTTGTTGCATTAATTTACATTTGACCGGTTTATGTCTAATGAAAATCCACAAATTGTTCAGTAACTTATTTCCTTGCTCAAGCTATAGATCAATGAATGAATCAAAATAAAAAAAGGACAATAAGGATAATATTTGTAATGTATATACTCCTATGTGTTTTGCAAGACTTTTATTATGAGCTTTTGTTTCCCCAATATTCATGATACCTTCTAGTTTTCCCTGCGTGTGACTGGCGCCCTGTCTGAGATACATAAGTCCTGCATAGTCTCGGAATACAAGAAATGTAGACGAAGCTAGAGCCAGACATTTCCTCTTCTTGATCCAGCGGGAATGATAGACTTGAAGCAAGGCAAGGTGGTGGGAGGTAGGGGAGTGGGGGCTTCTATAATTAATACTAAGGGAGAGGGCTAGGGAAAGGATGACTCATCACTTAGTAAATGGAAGGAGAGGAGTTTGGGTCCAGACCTGATGAGGAAAGAAAGGGAAGAAAGACACCACAGTTAACAAAGCATGGAAAAAGGGAAGGAAAGAAGACTTCAGACGTAATATTTGGTAGAGGAAGGGTAGGGGCAGAATAATTTAGTGCTTATCATCTCCACATTAAAGAATGGTGGAAGGAAAAGGTTATTTCACACTTGACATTTGATATAGAAAATAAAAGAGAATGACTCCTCACTTGAAATTCGGTGGAAATGCGAATGGAAAGAGAATGCCACTGGTAATAAATAATAACGATAGAAAGAGGGGGACGACTCTCCGTCTAAAGGAAAGTGAAACTGATTTTTTCCTTTCAATTTTCCATTACAAAACATATTTCAAATCCCTAAGCGAATACTCCATTACAATGCGCATTATACCATCGTTATGTCGAGAGATTACGTCTAAAGTCAGGGGAACAATGAGAGAAACAGGAACATTTCAACCAGCAAGCACTGTGACTTTCGGCTTTCTGCTCATGTCATTTCGCAGAGACAAATTGGCTATTACGTGCATTCCGCGGGCCAAGGAGGGAAGGGTGTGGCTCGGTGGCGTCCGCACATCCTGCAATATAATGGAAGGCAGCAGGAGCCGTCATGATATTCGGCGGTCAGGTCATGAGGTCGCAGTGGATAAGTCCTTTTTTTGATAAGAGTGGATAATTGTCCCAGTAAGTTAGCTCGTTATGAGGCTATTTGTGAGAGTCGGGTGGGCGCTCTCTCTCTCTCTCTCTCTCTCTCTCTCTCTCTCTCTCTCTCTCTCTCTCTCTCTCTCTCTCTCTCTCTCTCGTGCAGAAGTGTTGGTAATCCTTTGCGTGTCGTAATGGCACTGCAATATACAAACATTAGAGTAAGGTGTAATTGTGTTATTAGGGCATGAAAATATATCAACACCTGCAATTAATCGGCTCATACTTGTCAAGGCTTGCACCATCATTATGACATTTACATTAACACACGAGATAATAAGGCCACAAGAAGCCACCTGACGAGCACAATCCATCTCATTACAACCACTACAACTGCACATTGGAGAGCAAGAGCCTAACTTCAGTTTCCTTGGTTCTTTTTACCTAGTCGTTTAAGGAAATATAAATGCCATGAAGATTGAAACTAGTTTTTTTTATTGTTAAGGTATTTGTCACTCCTATTCTACGTTTATTCATCCACGTGACCTAAGCTGACCTGTGGCTGATTTCCATGTTATTCGAAAATACTAAGTGTTGCCATAACTTGATAGTTTAGTATAATTTTCAGTATATTGTGCAGCTCCTCAAGAGACATCGTTCCACATTGATGCCGAAAACCGTACGTTATCGGCGTTAAAGGCGAAGTTTCATTGGGAAAATAAGCAATAATGCCAAGGCAGCGTTCACGAGCAACAGCCGCACAAAAGTTGCCGAGTGTCGCCTCAGTGCGGCCTCGGTGTAGTGGTGGTGTTGCTGTGTGCTCATGTGTTGCTCCTCGCTAAAATGAGACCCCCAGAAAGTGTCAGCTTGGCTGCAAATTAATAGCAAAAAGAAAAAATAATAAGTTGAATTCTGAAAACTATCTTGCTTGTTCAAAGTTGAGTTGTCACATGCGCTTCAAGAGCTGCAAACTAGTGAAAAAATTAGGCTTGTCGCATCATGCACCGCAGTCATGAAAGTCGCACGTTAGTATGACATGCGAGCACGTTACTTTGAAGCCTTTGTGATTCTAAATAAGGTTGGTGAAAGTATTATATGAATGATTGATGTCTTTGATACCAGTTCTGAACGCAGGGAGGAATAATTGCACCTTCGTAACCTTTTACTGGATTAGAATGTTGCTCATAATGTTTTCCAACTGAAGGTGTCTTTGATGCACCAAACCAGAACTAGAATTTGATGATAATGATGAAATGATGATGGTGATAATAATGATAGTGATGATAATGATGATAATAATAATAATGATAATAGAAATAATAATAATAATAATAATAATAATAATAATAATAATAATAATAATAATAATAATAATAATAATAATGAGAATAGAATTAAGAACAATCAACCACAATGTTGGTAATGATACAGCGAGAACAAAACATTCTCTTGAAACCTATATTCTTTTCACCAACTTCCACAATGACAATGATGATGATGATGATGAATTAGAAAATAAAAGGCAGCATCTCTTGGTATTTGATGGTACTCGACTTTAAAATTTGTTGTTATTGCTGTGATGGTCATTAATCTACTGTCATGTAGCGCAGAGAGAGAGAGAATATTAACCAATTCACTTGAGGTTGACAGAGTTTTCCCTTCATTGTGTGTAGTGCTTCGTAATTAATGGGATGACCTTGTTCTGCCGTGTGATAATGCCGCTTTTGTGTGTGTGTGTGTGTGTGTTAAACAATTGCTCGTTATGTTCCGTTAATTCTTTTCTTAGCTGTCTTTTTACTCAGTTTACTTTGTTCTCTCATGTTGTTTTTCTCTCTTTTCCTCTTAAAACGCCTAGTAAAGAAAATGTTACTAAGATTAGTTTGAATTATTGTCACCTGCAATATGTTTATTTTGCGTCTCCACCTGGCAGGAGTAAAATGTTATGCATGTAATATAGAACATTTCTCATTGGTGAACATTTCCAGTACGTTCAAGGTGGTTCCCTTCACGACAAGATCAATAGTTTTCCCACAATAAGTGAGTCTCCGCCACAGAGAGAAACAGAAAACGGATTTGCCTCAGAGAAAATTCTAAGCTGAAAGGGTAGCTAAAACAGTTTTGAAACTAACCCTTTATTTTTATTTATTTTTTTGTATACCTTGGTATTTGCGATTTCATATTATCATAATATACAATCCTTTCCTTTTGTTTGCTCTATATGAATATCTGCATAACTGACAATCTTTTTGTTGGTTTTTATAGGATGTTTTGTGTTCCTCCAATAATGTGGCAAGGGAACAAGTACTGACTATTGTTATGTACGTTATTGGAACTCATGCACATTGTCCTTTCCCTCCTTTACTTCACACCATTTTCCTTCCATTCTAACAAATGTTTTTTTCCTCTAACTGTATGCAAGAATTGTCACATTTTTCACATGCATAGTTAGTTTTGCCTTGAGAATTATCAACGTAATATTTCTGTTTTGTACTTCTGGTTTTCACACCCAGTCAGTGTTCCCTTGCCGTGTCTCTCTCTCCCCATCCCGTCCCCCCCCTCACACCTGCAACAGCCAGGTTTGAGTCACAGCCTCACACTAGATACTCTTAATCTGCATTCCGTTTTTTTGCTTCTTTTTGCTTTTTCTAATGGAACGAGGCTTTCAATTTTATATTTTCTCCACCTTTTCTCACGCCTTGACCCTGCAAATGGAGGAATGGAAATGAAGTATATGCATATATTTGGATGTCTGATTCCACACTCACTCGTGTGTATACGAGTGTGTCATTGGAAAATTGAAATTTTAAGCTGGAAGCCATCCATCTGCTCAACCGAGAGAGAGAGAGAGAGAGAGAGAGAGAGAGAGAGGGTGCTTGTGTCTCTTGTTGAAGCTTTTTTTTCTTGTTCATGTAATTCATTCTTTGTGTTGTGTCATTATTCTGAGCCACACCTCTGCCCAGGTGGAAACAATCGCGTCAGTGTGTGGTGGCCAGCCGTGTGGTGCCGTGTGCAACAAAGTAATGATTTCAACTGTGTTTTTTAATGTATTTTATAACTATTCATATTTTTCTTTTGATTTCTTAATCTTCTTTTTGTTACAGTATTTAAACAAAACAATACACTTGCGGCACATGAAAGTCTGCAGTACAAACGATTTAGTTCTCTTGGCTAATATCTTTAAAGGTGCGCGGTTTAGAAAACTTCAACAAATAACGAGTTTTTTTGGGTGGGTGGGCTTGAAGAACTTGTGAACCAGAGGATCTTTGCTAACGATGCCTCCTTCAGACGTGCCTTTGATGTGAGGGCGCGAGTGTTGGCTTCTTGATGCGCTTCACATGTTGCTGTGGTAAAATTTTCGAGTTTATTTTAGTTTTGTAAGAAGATGACCTCAATTTTTCCTTCTTTCATCATTAATTTCCTCCTCCTCCTCCTCCTCCTCCTCCTCCTCCTCCTCCTCCTCATTATCATCATGGACAAGTCATGGATGAGGATGATAGGTGGAAATAGGCACAGTTGTTCACATAGGGACTGCCACGAATAGGTCTAACGGCCTCTTGTAGCTCCTTCATTTTCCTATGCTCTTATGTTCATTAGCATCATCATCACCATCTCTATCATTGTCTCTGTAGTTGTCTTCATCACCATCACCATCATCATCATCATCATCATCACACCCCTTACACTTCCATTCATTCATTCACTCGACAATAATGATGGACAGAAATGAAGAGGAAAGCAGGACTCTATCTTACCGTTGGTGAGCTGCTCCCCCAGAGGGATGAGGAGAGGCACCAGCACGTTGACCGCCATCACCAAATCTGCTTATGGGGGAGAAAGAAGGTGTGAGAGCCATGGAGGTGGTGGTGGTGGTAGTATTAGCATTAGTACTATCAATATTAGCATGAGTTTTATTAGTAACGCCATACTGGAATTTATTACTCAAAAAACACTCGAGGAAACAGAAACACGATATATCAAACGCTCAGCTTACAGAACCAAGACCAAAGTAATCAAAACAATAACTAACTCAAGTTTTCTTACTTCATTCCACTTGTCCTAACTATACAAAAGTCTATAATGTTCAGAGAGGAAAGCATTCACTCGAGCGTCCACTGCCACCACCATCGCCACCGCAACTACCACCACCACCACCACCACCTCCACTTGTGTCGCCTCCCGGCATACAGTCCCTGCAAACAGTTAGTTCAGCCGCCACCACACATTGCAGCCAAGCATGTAAGATAACGGCAAATGTAAACGGACATTAGAGGAAAATTACGGGACTACCTCTCGATTCAATGGCAGATTTGATTGTATGTTATAAACGCTTCCTGACTGTATACTGGGCTTCATTATATACGAGTACATAACAGTTTTGTATCGCTCCAGCGGTTTGAAATACAGAAATGGGATTCAAGGTTGGTGGCAGACTGTCGTGGGTGGCAAGACTTGTGGTGGAGGCAGAGGCAGCTTACCTATGCTACTACTGTGTAAGAAACTTTCGGTAGTAATGGTTCCCGTCAATCAACGTCCATTTTTGTTACTCAGGAAATAAGAATATTTTGTATACTTTTTTTCTTTATCTTTAGATTTGTATTTGTTGATTCACTTATTTTCATTTCTTTACTCTTCACTTAAGGTGGCGGTTGAAACCATGGAGGCAAGAAAACCAACAGAATATAACAATGTTTCCAGATAAGATGGTAATTTCAATGAAGCCATTTGCAATCTACGAAAGACTTTCAGAAGAATCATCATTTTTCATACCGATTTCGCTCCTGACACTGCTATCACCAAACATTTCACCTTTTACATCGAGATCACCGTGTTTGTGGAACCATGTACATTGTCTCCTTTACTGCACACAATCTTGCCCTTCCTTGCCCGCAGCCTAGTCTAGAAACACCCCCCCTCCCCCCCAACCCTGCACCCTGAACTCTATTACCTGCTTACTGGGGACTGTCCTCTTTACCGTTCTCCTCCAAGAGTCGAAATAGCGCCACTGAGAGCAGAATGGGGTGTGGCAGTGTATGAGAGAGAGAGAGAGAGAGAGAGAGAGAGAGAGAGAGAGAGAGAGAGAGAGAGAGAGAGAGCATGTGTGCGTGTATCCTGAGATCCTACGCTCCACTCTTCCTCAGATTCTTGACATTCTTTTGGGAGGCGAGCCAAGTTTCATCTCACGCCTCTAAGCCCTTTACTCGATGGCTTTGGGTGTGTATGGGCTCGCCTCCTGCCTCACTGATATCCAAGGTGTCTGTCTCGTCTGGTGGTCCTGTGAAACCTCCCCTTCTTCCTGTTTTATTATTGTTTTTCTTATGTTCTTAGTGTGAAATATTGCGTTATCAGAGGTAATATTAGTATTTGCACATGATTTGTAAAGTTAGCAATAGTAGTAGTAGTAGCAGTAGTAGTTTTTGTTGTTGTTGTCGTTTTGGTGGTGTTTGTAGCAACATACCAGTACCGGGAACACAAACAGGAACTAGTATAAGAAATAGCAGCAGTAGTAATAGTTAACACAAGGCATAGGTAGCCATAGTAACAGCAATAACAGCAGTAATAAGTACGACCTTGATTGGCGAGGGGAGAAAAGGGAGAAGGTCGAGGAGGCAAAGTAGAAAAGTCAGGTTATGGTGCTTAAGTTGTAGCGTGACCAGGAAGCGTAATAAAGGCGGCAGCGTGAGGTAGGA
This sequence comes from Callinectes sapidus, assembly GCA_020233015.1. Taxonomy (NCBI): domain Eukaryota; kingdom Metazoa; phylum Arthropoda; class Malacostraca; order Decapoda; family Portunidae; genus Callinectes; species Callinectes sapidus. The sequence continues at coordinate 1,210,514 of CM035188.1, read as the reverse complement.
GGAGGAGGAGGAGGAGGAGATGAACCAATGGGAGATGCTCTAGGCTGTTATATAAGTAGGCAGACAGACATATAGATAGAGAGAGAGGTTATGTTAGGTTAGTTTGTCTTGGCTGTTTTACAAATAGGCAGACAGATAGATAGGGAAATTAGAATAGGTTACGTTAGTTTGGGTTGAAATAGATTGTTTTGGCTGTTTTATAAGTAGGCAGACATAGATAGATAGAATAGCAAGATTAGGTTAGATTTGGTTTCAATTTTAATGCGAGAAGGAATAAACGTTCTTTTGCAGACCATAGCGGACCTCTCATAGTGCCATTATTGTGCTTACAACGGCCACAGCAGCGCCCCGATGATCCTCTGTGTAACCAGCAGGGAGTGTGAGTCAGACCATTGCAGGCGCCATCACAGTCTAAAACTAGAAAAATGTTTAATACCCGAGACTCTCCCGCTTTGTAAAATTTCAGTGTCAGCATTTATGTTATTTTTTTTTTGTGTGTGTGGAATCGTTTGTTAAGTCTCTCTCTCTCTCTCTCTCTCTCTCTCTCTCTCTCTCTCTCTCTCTCTCTCTCTCTCTCTCTCTCTCTCTCTCTCCACTTCAAGATTTCTTTTCTGTTTGAATGGAGGATATTGGTTCTCAAATTTTCACCAGGTCACCATTGCTCCTGAATTATTAGAACGGAAGTTTCTTATAGTTACTTTTTGCCTCCTCCTCCTCCTCCTCCTCCTCCTCCTCCTCCTCCTCCTCCTCCTCCTCCTCCTCCTCCTCCTCCTCTTGCCGAATCCTCTTTTATAACTCATCGATCAATTATATACATCACTCATGCTTCTATTTTCGTTCCCCCCAGCCAGGAGTGTCAGAGTATAATTAGTATGTATAGTAATAGATGAGACTGACACCAATCACGTTCCTGTCGTTTATTTTTTAGTCGCGAGATACACCGACCAAATAAAACCAGGTGTGTGAAGTGAAGCAAATGAAGAGTACGTGATTCCTGGGTCAGCGGGTGGCTCTCGTTCAGTGGGTGATTGTATTGCAGTGTTATCATGGACGGTTTTCCTTTGTGTTGGACTCGATCGTAAAGCAAATCATCTGAAATTATGAACGTAAAGTGAGTCTGTCAGTGCCGAGTGTAGATTATCGTTACTGCTTCATTGTTTAATCTGGCAGTATGTTTAGCACTTAATCAAATTGTGACATTTAAATAGGTGTTCAAATGAGCAAAGTTGTCAGTACTTATAGGTGTCGTGATACCAAAGTAGTGTGTGTGTGTGTGTATGTTGATTTCTGAGGTTATTTCAGAGATGTTATATTTCACATTCTCTTGTGGTTTGATTTCCTTTGGTCATTAGACGATGATAGTATGTCATTTTTCACTTTAAAATGGATTAGGTTTTATTTATCATTGTCCATTTTTATCGTCTATATTTAATTTTTGAGAAGTTGCGTCTCCTTGTTTGCTTTATGCTCGTGTTTCTCTCTCTCTCTCTCTCTCTCTCTCTCTCTCTCTCTCTCTCTCTCTCTCTCTCTCTCTCTCTCTCTCTCTCTCTCTCTCTCTCTCTTCCTAGTTCGTTCGCCTTCTATTTACTTCACATATTGTTTATTAAGTCTATTATTCCTTTGTTTGGATGTACTGAAATGAAAGCGCTCGTTAAGAAACCATGTTATTTCAATGTTTACCTCGTCATTCACAAGCTTACTATGTTTACGGAAGCTAATTTTCACTCCACCCCTTGACAGGAAGTATACATTAAGCACATTGTATTTTAACACCTATTATATTCTCCATTTCTTACTTCATACATGCATCTCACCCTGCACGCACACTCCCCGCCATTAACAAGGTCATCCCAGGAAACAGTAATTCAGAAAGCCTTAAAGCAGTAACTGGCCGCCCATTTTTAAACAGAAACTTTTCTTTATCTCTTTGCATGGCCACTAGGGAGAAGTGTGTGTGTGTGTGTGTGTGTGTGTGTGTGTGCTCTCATTAGTAATCAAGTTTTCTTTCCGACCCTCAAGCGCTCGGTAAAAGGGAGAGCGAGGCAGGAAGGGAAGGAAACGTTGAGAGACAATACAGTAAACATAAGACGACTGGCACTCTAAGCACTAATGGAAATGAAGGAAGCTGATGCTGATTCGCTCACTTATAATTGGGCTTTCAACTTTTCGCTTCTTTTAAATGTAAATAGAAACTCGTGTTGGGGAAGGAAGATCAAAACATCTGGTAAACGAACTCTCCATATCGGAAAAAGCAATTTAATAACAGAACTGGAATCTTTTTTATCATGGAAGTGGAATTATGGGTACCGTTTGAACCACTGGTGTACCACTGAGTACCGAAACCCCGTACATCTGATCACGCGGCGTGCATGGTCCGAGTTTGCTTCAGAAAGACTGATGGTGCGATCGGTTTCTTGCCTTGGAATCCTCATTTTTCATAGCGGATGTTTATCTTGAAGGAGGAGGCATCTTTACTGTTAGCGGCGAGGGTCTGGCACCGGGAGGAACAAGATAAATACAGCGTTGCATGCAGACAGCATCCTCGCAGCCGCCATGCATCAGCCCTGCCAGCACTGGAGTCTGGGAATAGTATGGAGGGCTGTATTTTAGCATTTCCTCACTGAATAACGAGCGTATTTGCCTGAAGGCTTCTTTTAGATATATCGCAGGAAGTTTATGTTGCAAAGGAGAATCTTATTTTTGACACTAAGAGCCATTACTTCACTTGAAATCCAAGATGCTATGCAGCTTGGACGGTAACTGAGTTTACTGATTATTTGGATTTACGCTGGTGTCTCTTTTCTTCCTTAATTCTCAAGTACAATAAACGGCAGACAATGATAAAAAAAGATTAACTCGGAATATGCTAGTCAAAAACAAAATATATATAACAACGCATCGTAATAATCTCATTCATATACGGACCAAACTTCATGTTCTATTTTGAAACATTAGTCCTTTATAACAATCCATACCCATGACCTCTCTCTCTCTCTCTCTCTCTCTCTCTCTCTC
>CM035188.1:1183127-1199254 GCA_020233015.1 Callinectes sapidus | reverse complement strand
GAGAGAGAGAGAGAGAGAGAGAGAGAGAGAGAGAGAGAGAGAGAGAAAACACACACACACACACACACACACACACATCTTGTAATGGTGACCAGCAGGATAAGATGACAGGAATGAGGGGACACCTGCAGATGAAAAGGGACTGGAAGGAATAGAGATTGAGTGATCATTTAAGACGAATTGGAAGACTCAGTTGGGGAGTGGATGACTGATGGCTGAGTGATTGCTTGAAGAGGGGAGTGAGGGGAGCCAGGTAAGGAAATGAGGGTAAAGGTGCAGCGGGTGTGTGTCCGTGGGTTGGTGAGGGTGTAACCTAGTCAACGGTGAACGGACGACATTTGGGAGGAAACGAAGCGGCCGTTGATTAAGATTACAAATCCAAATGTGTGTGTGTGTGTGTGTGTGTGTGTGTGTGTGTGTGTGTGTGTGAGAGAGAGAGAGAGAGAGAGAGAGAGAGAGAGTCAACAATGGGCGTGGATATGGTTCCTCTGCTCCTTTAAGTTTAGTACACATCCATGTGTCTTTTTATAAAGGAAATATATTTTACCTATTAAGACAGATTTTCTGCTTTTAGCGTGCCATTTGAGGCACGTTCAGTGTTTGAGTTACACCTTGTCTCACTGTTGCTGTGTAATGTTTAATGGAAATATGCATTTCAGGGACGATGGTGATAGGACACACATTACTTGGGTGAATGAGTCACGAAACTAGGAATTAATTACTTCCGAATTTTAATCGTGTGTGTGTGTGTGTGTGTGTGTGTGTGTGTGTGTGTGTGTGTGTGTGTGTTCACACGCGCGCTGGGCTGCGGCGTACATCACACTTGATTTTCATATCCAATGAATTTGCATATTCATGTTTAACGCTTTGAGTGATATTGTTAGGCACACGTTTGCAATCCATTTCCTGGTTGCCTGTTGTGCAGAAGTTTATTTCTTTCGTGTAAAACACGTATAATTGTGTTGATCCTCTTGTTTCTCATATAGGAACTGGAGCACAAATGTTAATAAAATTTGAATGTGTTTGTTTGTTATTCTGTGAGTGTACACACACACACACACACACACACACACACACACACACACACACACACACACACACACTTGTTGCGGTGATACTTTTGCATTTGAGATGTGACCCTTTTCTAACAGACAGCGCATAAATGACACGCTCCATACAAATACCGTGAAGGTGACGACAAATTATGTTCATCACGGCGACACTTCAACGCTTTGGTTATGTCATGCTATGCTATGCTGTGGGGATTACTGAGACACTACACAGCTTTGTACTGAAATGTGGCTACAGTTCACAAAAAAAGAAAAAAATATGTATAACTGAAGAATTTCTTTTAATAATGACAGTGACATTACCTGTGATGGAGGTGGTGGTGAGACGAGATGCACTGCGGTGGCCCCTCTTCCCCTGCCTTGTAAACGGAGGTTCGCACTTTTCACGTCCCAGCCTATTTAAGTTACTGCGGGTGATAAGGAGCAGGAAATGAGGCGCGCTGAGGCGTGGATTCCTGAAACGAGATGACCCGCGCCTTCATGGGCCCTGGGGAGGATGGTGACGGTGTTGGTGCTCCTCCTTCCAGTGTATAATTCACGGTCGTCACCTTCAAAGTTTTCTAAGTGACCAGTTCATGTTTTCCATTCAGTTTTGCCAATGTGACGCGTTGAAAGCGAACTGGCTAAGATGGTTAGTCTGTGCTGTCCATGTCAAGTTTTCACAGTGTTGCTGAAAGTCACTGTGTTCAATGTAACTTGATCAAGAGCTTTTTTGTGACGTCCCTGTTAAAATGTTGAGGCATACGCACGAGAACGCTTAGGAGGTGCAGCCCGCGCGGTGGACAGAGGAAGAGTGAGGCAGCGAGGCCCGAGGGTGGCGGCAAACCTTGGTGCCAGGACCCGAAACTCTCCTCCCTTTCCACTCTCCCTCCCTCCCTCCCTCTCTCCCTACTTCCTTCCCTCCCATTCCGCGTCTCCTGTCCGGCGTCTTCCCATAAATTCGGCCATCCTCTGCAGCGTTCCCGACACATATGCCGCGTCTGAGTCATTCTCACAATCTCAGTGTGGAGGCTTGTTGTTTGTTGTGTTGCTCCTCTGCTACATGCTCTCTTTTTTTCAAGACTCGATCAAGTACAACTGTTGGTGTGTCACTTTCCTTGAGAGGGGCGTGGACCTTTTACTTCCTTTATAATCTACGCACAAAATACATCATGAATAGAGTTATTTTTCTTTCTTTTTTTCCATCGTGCTTCAATATTCAGTTTAACCCCTTCAAAGTGAAGGGAAACTTGAGAGAGAAAATTCTGATTGGAGATGAATATGTTGATAGAAAACCATGGAAGCGAATTATTGAAAATAACGACCCCGTATAAAGACGGGAAAAGCTACGGAAAAAGAAGAAGAAGAAGATTCCAAGCAACTAATACTTGTTCCATCTTCTAAAAGCGCTCCTCGTATTGTTTCCCTGAGTTCCATCAAAGCTCAGGGCCACCATTGTGCTGAAAAGTGATTGACTCCTTAATGGTGTTGTTTGTGCCTTCTGGGTCATGCTTGCACGAGTCTATTGATTGAATGGCCCTTAGACAGTAATGTTTGTTATCATGTCGTGAGGCTTACATGTGAGAGGCGTGAGAGAATAGAGCCATGAGGGTATTGAGGGCTTGTGTGGTGTGACGTGACTTGACCTTATCGGTGACTCAGCCGTCCTTGTAAAGAGGCTTTGGGCCTGATTACCTTGCTGAGATTAGTAGTCCATTGAGATCACGTTCCCGCACTGCTTAATTAGTTCTGCTGATGGTGTTTATGCGTGTCAAAATATGATCGGTGCAGATTAGTGTACTATGCGGTAATCACTGGATTCTACTTGTATGTGGGGTACTCATGTTGAAATATTGGTTTTGATTTGTTTCGACATGAAGAAGAAGTGATTTTCTAGACTTGCCTGTTTCTGTATTTTTTTCCCCACGAACTTTATCTTTTTCAAGACAAAATTCTCAAAATACTTGTACTTCAATTTTCAGTAGTTTATTTGGTTCTTCATACACATCTGTTCAATATCTCTTTTTCTTATTTCTACGTTAACCTTAGCCAGTGCCGCTCCTACTGAAATTATTGAAAAGAACAAGTTTCCCCACTTTTCCGAAATGCAAGCTGCAGCTGGCGGGGAAAAGAGTGAATGACAGTGCTAATGGCGGCGCCGAGTGAAGCTTAGCGAGGTTGGCTGCAGATGAGTGGCGGTGGCGGCTGGACGGTGCGGCGGGCGGCGATTTGACCCCCAGTTTTAGATCCATTTATCCTCGAATCGTATTGGCTACTTCGTTACCACAAAAGCGTGAGGCTGATTGGGTCAAATACCTGCCCTTATCCGTTCTGGTCGTTTGCCTGTGTGTTCGTTAAATCCTCGTGGTTGGTGAAATACTTACAAATTGATTGCTGTCTGATGATTTTGCTTATGTAAGTAAGAGAGAGAGAGAGAGAGAGAGAGAGAGAGAGAGAGGAGAGTCCATAGGAGTGGGAGGATCATAGTAATAAACCTCACGTCATGTACATCTTTTTTTAAGGGGGGAGGGCATATTGCTTATTATCGCAGTGACAGTTCGTAATATTGCAATGTTGTGCTGGTAATGAGACGGATTATTCCAGTGCTGTACTTTGCTGTTCATCTCACAGCAGGACATGTAGAAAAGATGAATAGGAGAGCTATTGGATTATAGTGGTGGTGGTGAGAGGTAGATGCCTAGAAAAGATGTGGCAAAATGTGGAAGTAACGAAATGTGGATACTGATTTGGAGAGAGGTGGATGAAATATTAAGAAGTGAAGAAAGTTATATTTCAGAAGGAAAAAGGTTTAAAAAAATACGTGTATATAAATATGGAGCTCATGAAACGTGAAGAAAAAAAATGTCTAAATGAAACAGAAAATAGCGAGATGTGAACCTGTTTATGCATTACTTTCTATGACTTAAATTCTTCCAGAAGGGAAATTTTAAACCACTTATTTTATGGCTTCGGCTGACTTGAGTTTTCCTTGTTATTACTGTAATTCTTTTTTTACTTTAAGTTTCCTTTTTATTATTGTGAGTTTTGCGACCCCAGCCGGCGTCGTCCCCACATAAGAGAAAAATCAATAGTTACAACTGGTAAAATTGCATCATTAGAAATAAAGACAATTACCGAAAAGGCTCAATTAGCGAAAGGTGACAGTGGTGCCTTCCTCGGTGCGCCAGGTGGTGGTAAAGACAGGTAATAGGCAGGTAACAGGCGCCAGGTGGTCCCTACGCCCTGTTACCAGAACTTTGGAAATTAGAGTGAAGCTGAGAGACCCCATTGGCAGCGTGCAGTTGAGGAGTGAATATTGAGGCACCGCAGCAGGTGTGCCCGCAGCCTCCCTCCTCCCCAGAGAGCAGCTGTGGTGGCGGTGAGGGGAATTCGCCGCATAGTTGTGTTGTGTTGCTTCCTCTCTCTCTCTCTCTCTCTCTCTCTCTCTCTCTCTCTCTCTCTCTCTCTCTCTCTCTCTCTCTCTCTCTCTTAATAGCCAATTCATTACCAGCTAGTCACATTGTATATTTTTATATTGATGCATCAAGTTAGCCTCTATTCCTGTATTTATTCTCCCTTTGTTCTTTACACTTTTATTATTTTTTTTCCAATTGAAATTTTCGTAAAAGTAAACATGTTTTGTTACTTTTGTGTATTTCAAATAACGGCAACTCTATGGTCCGTGAAAATCAAAGGAAACTAAAAAATGCGGGCAACCATTTTTATGAAATATCTACGTTTGGCGGAAGTATTTAATAACCTTTGTTTCCCCTCAAATGGATGGTTTTTGGAAGGCGTGCCACTTACCGGGAAACAGTCGACTGAACGTTAAACTGGAACAGGTGAATGGCCAATTGTAGGAATGGGCAGGAGAGATGGCAGACCACGGGGAGGAAGGCACCACTCAGCCAGAAGTCATGGATTTCAAAACAGTACGATAAAGATGAATGTGAACTGTAATTAAAGAAATAGATAAACAAAAACAAAAACACTATATCGGAGCTGAACAGCGTTTTAACATGTTCAGTGGGTTTTGCAGCGCGGCCGGTTACCCCCCAGTGTGAAAACAATAACTCGCTGGAACACCAGAATCCACTTAATATGTACTGTACTGTTTAGCCAAATAACCATAGCTAAATGTAAATATAACCAAGATCGATGACGTGTCTGTGAGGCTGATAGGGAGCAGCAGGGAAGGAAGGGGGTGGGGGGGGGGGGAGAGTAGGGGAGTGATAAGAGTGCCGGGGAGGTGACAGGCACGCCAGGAAACTTTCATAACTCGTTTAAGGAAGTCGCTCATCGTGCCTCCTCCTGACGCTCGTCTTCATATTTTCTTTTTTTTTTCTTTTTTTTTATATATAATCGACGGTTAATGTAATATTCAGGTGCCATTAATTGACGTAGAGATAGATTTTTATGAAAAATGCTTAGATATGTGTGTGTGTGTGTGTGTGTGTGTGTGTGTGTGTGTTGTCTTTTCAAATTATTATTGGAAAATGCATTGTAATACATGGAAAGGCGAAGAATCATTCACATTTTTCGTTTCAAGTATTTTCACAATAAAATAAATTACATTAATCTAAATTGTATGCTGAAAGGTATGAGTTGTTTAATCTTCTTTTCACATTACGAATTTATTTCATTTCATTTCCAGAAAATGGTAAAGAAAATGAGAAATGTCAGAGTGAGCTCCGCGTTTACTGTCTTTCCTTTCTTTTTAAGGGTCTTATCTCCATCACGGCTTGTTCATTACTACTACTACAATTACTACTACTACTACTACTACTACTACTACTACTACTGCCACCACCATCCTCATGATATACCAATACCGCCACTAGTACCACCATCAGCGCCAGAAGAGTACATTTAAAAGCCCAGGACTGTCTCATCTGCAACCACGTCAAAAACCCACATGAATGTTACCACCTCAGTGATTATACCTACGTTATTACATCATCACACTCATACCTACTGCAGCATGACACTTGAGAGCACCTGTGTTCGTTGATATGGTGAAGTGATGAGCCCAATGGTGGTAATGATGATAATTGAACCTTCCTTGTGGGTTTAGAAGTGTTACCCAAAAATAATAAATAAATAAGTAAAACTCAGTGTTGCGTCAATGAATAACAGAAACTTGCACTCTTTTCTGGAAAGTGAATTCACAGAGAGAGAGAGAGAGAGAGAGAGAGAGAGAGAGAGAGAGAGAGAGAGAGAGAGAGAGAGAGAGAGTGAGAGTGAGAGTAATTTAAACCTGCCTGGAACTTGATGACGCGGTGCTGAGTTTAATGAGCGGAACTGTTTTTTGTGTGTGGACAGACTAATCAAGACCGACATTGCGGTGTTTGGAACGAAAGTAAAAGAAGAGAATGGACGCTGCCGCAGTGAAGGCCCTCCGGATCGCTCGTACTTCTCTGCGAATGGAGCTACACAAAGAGACATATTTTGTACTCTTAGTTGAATTTCTTTATATTTCCCATTAGATCATTCTGTTCGTGAAATTTCCAAGTGATAAGTTGGACTGGTATGTTATGGGTTTAAAGAAATGTGTCTTTTTTGTACTTTTTAACACTAAAGAGAGCAATGGGGAATATAGATGTTATAAAAAGACACAATATCATTAGGGAAAGATGGAACTAAGCTACTTTAAATCATACATCCTATATGGTGGAGACAGTCACCCTGCAGAGTTGGCGCATCAGCATACAGTGAGACAGATGGAGTGTTATCAAGACAGTTTGTGGAAGATATGAATTCTGGAAGCCTAACTGAACCAGACAGGCAAGCTTTGGGAAGGGACCTCAGCTGTATTTAGTCTGTTGCCTCTTTTTAAGCGATACATATATTTTTATACAACGGTGGCTTTTTACGGGAATTTATGGGCTAAAGGAGACCACCTAATGGAGACGTCGTATCTGAAAGCCCTATCTGGAAATTATCGGATATCCTACTTTCTGTTCATACACTAAAAAGACTGTAGAAATCTCTCATATTGATCGTGACTATCTTCATAAGCTGCCTCTTTAGTTTGCGGTGTTATTGAAATATATAAACATGTAATAGATGTCTGTGGAATCAGCTGCAAGGAACACCGGACAAAGAGATGTATTCACCTGTACTAACCCTCATTTTAAGTCACATCCTCCTCTTCCAACTCATCCAAATTATATATCATCAATACCTGCTCTTTATTCTCTTCCACCTCATCTAGATGTTACGCCCCCTCCTCCTCCTCCTCCTCCTCGTCCTCGTCCTCGTCCTCCTCCTCCTCCTCCTCCTCCAATATCGGCAAGTGTAGTGTTGCGCTCCAGAAACACAAACAACAAATTGAAGAAAGAGAATGCCGGGATAACCATTGCGTGTCGTGAATAAAGAAACCTATTCCGCCATCACTTCCACTCTCGACGCAGAATAACTCGACACAGCGCGTTCCCGGCGGGCAGAAAAAAAGGACAAGCTTACGTAATAGTGTTGTTCTCCATTATTCCCCGCGCGATACAGTTTGCCGTTGAGACTCGTTCCTTCAATACCTGATATTTGGTTGCTTATTTACTCCTGGTATATCGAATTGCTTCAGGCAGTGGTGGGCTTTGCTTCGAAATTCATCCCTTTATTCACCACCTCCTAACCAAATTTTCTCTCCGTCTTCCACATATGTGATTAAATTTTTTTTTTTTTTTTCGTTTTTAATTTAAACTGGGTGAATGAATGTAAGAGACAAATGTTCATGGCAATAGAGGCATTCTTGTTTAAAGTTGATCGTTAGTAGGAGTACCTTGGTCTGAATTGTCTTGTTATCCAGGGCTGTAATGCAATGGTACCAGTGTTCTCCTCTTGTGAAGTTCATTCCTCTTCTTGTGGGAAGCGGTGGTGAGTTTTTTTGTCTTGTTTTTCTTTCTAGTTGTTCCCTGAAATGAGTTTCGTAATAAGTATATGCATCACGTCTTTTATCTCTTCTTCTTCTTCTTCTTCTTCTTCTTCTTCTTTTTCTTCTTCTTCTTCTTCTTCTTCTTCTCCTTCTCCTTCTCCTTCTCCTTCTCCTTCTCCTTCTCTCTCTCTCTCTCTCTCTCTCTCTCTCTCTCTCTCTCTCTCTCTCTCTCTCTCTCTCTCTCTCTCTCTCTCTCTCTCTCTCTCTCTCTCTCTCTGAACCGAAGACATTTCATATGAGCTGTTTGTTATTAGAGTGACATTGCTATCTAGTTCATTGTTATCGCCTTCCTTGTTCCCATCTTCCCATTCCTCCTTCTTTACATTCTCCTCCTTCTCTACGTTTTCCTCCTCCTCCTCCTCTTCCTCCTCCTGAAGTCTAATGAATATTCCCGTAAAAATGTAAGACGTGGATTGAAGCGTTCCATCATGATATTATAATACCTAATCTATAACACCATGATTAAACTTATGCATCAAGTGACGGCTTCGAGAGAGAGAGAGAGAGAGAGAGAGAGAGAGAGAGAGAGAGAGAGAGAGAGAGAGAGAGAGGGAGAGGGAGAGGGGGGGATAGGTTTCAGGACAAACAAACTAATATGTGGTAAAAGTTTTCTCCTGTCTCTTGTCCGGGTGTTGGTGATGCTGTGCCAGGAGAGGATCGAGGTGAGGCTGACGACCCAAGACCGAGACACGTGTGGGTGAAAGGAGGGAATGAGAGGGAAGGGTAGATAACTTCACAATCATAAATATATTAATAGATCAGAATTAAGAACGGAAAAGCGAGACATGAAGAAGTAAAGTAAGAGGAAGATAGAGAGAGGATAAAGTAATAAAGTACATCAATATTTATAAGGGGAGGAAAAAAGTAACACGTATGAGAAGAGGAAGAGTAAGCCAACGAAGACACATTGCAGCTTTCCTTGTATTTCTATGTTCTTAACCCCTTCAGTACCGGGACGCGTTTTTATATTCATTCTACTTATTTGTCAATTTGATACAGCTTCAGAAATTCATGTGGGGATTGAAATAGTACAGACTCTGGCCATTTATCTTCTGACCTTCATAAATCCTTCGTAATGTCAATAAAATCATCGAATCATACCCCAGATTCGTGATGGAAATGTGTCCCAGTACTGAAAGGGTTAAAATGACATTAACTTACGCACAGAAGAATAGACAAGTTTGTGAAGAAAGTAATTAAAACAAAGTAAGTAAGTATCACCTTCGATAGTAGCGTGAGAACTGAAGCGTTTGGTGAAGCCTTCATCTACCTCAGGACAGCCCGGCATCCGTCCTCCCCACACGCCCAGACGCTTGACATTAGATGGAGGATCAAATGATTAACTCCCCATCCCTCCGTCCTCGTTCACCTCCATCCACTCACGCCTCCCCGCCTCCTCTGTTCGACATCACACTAATCCCCGCCTCTGACTCCCCCTTTGCTCTCCAAACTGTTGACTACCTCTTGTCCTTGAGAGAGAGAGAGAGAGAGAGAGAGAGAGAGAGAGAGAGAGAGAGAGAGAGAGAGAGAGAGAGAGAGAGACAGACAGACAGACAGACAGACAGACAGAGACAGAGAGAGAGAGAGAGATATCATTCACCGCTCACTTCCCTTCGTCGTTTCATTGGACACAGGATGATCTCCCTTCCCTCTCTAACTTCCCAGTGCTTGAATTGAAGTGATTCACAGGCATGCAATACCGCAGACTGCATGGTGGCAAGCCTGGCGCTGCTCCCCCGGCACGCTGCAGCCACAACCCTTCCGAGGAGTTAGTAAAGTCATTAAGTTATAGACAAGGACAACAACGTGACTTACCGTTAGTGCAAGATGGCCCTCTACCTTCAACTCAACCCGGAAGTTGCAGCGTCAGGGTTTGCGGGGCGAGGAGAGCGTGGAGTATAATCATGGAGTCTTTGTGGAGTCTGCATGTGCTGCACTCCTACCTTGTCCTTTAGTGGGGTTCTTTTTGTCTTTATAGATTTACCTCAGCTCCACACTTTTTAAAATTTTGATTGATTGGCCTTGAAAGATGTGACAGTGAAAAGGATATTGCGAACAGATCTAAAAGTTAATATTGATTGGTCTTCACTGATATTCATGTCAGCCGCGGAAAGGAAATTTTATATTATTTTATGAAATACCCGAGGTTTGAATTATTCCCCGATTCCTCACTCCTCTTTAGACTTGTCAAGACACTTTTTATACGCGAAAGAAGAGAAATGACACAATATATCGTGCTAAACGCTCCCGAATAATTTATTAAGTAAATTTCAGTAATGTTAACAAGTGCAAACTCAAAATCTACAGAATTTTCGCAAAATTACCGCGTACATTTATCTTCCCCGACATATAATTAAAATCCTTGATGAATTGTCAAAGTTGGAATATAAAAAATCCCAGCAGTTGAGGTCCCAGCGTGATTAACTGATTCCACTTACAAATTTCACACAGGAAATAGCTTGGACAGAGGACTCTGCCCGCTGGAACGTCTATGCATTAATCAAATTCTTGACTCAACGCTTAGAGTATTAATTCCTCTGTCAGTCTCTCCACAAATGAAATAGAAATACATGCAGATGTTTTAATGTGTCCTGCAAATCTTATTTCTCTCCAAACATACATCCTTGCCCTTGTTCAGTTCTGGAGAGAGAGAGAGAGAGAGAGAGATGGATGAAAATAAAATACCTTCTAGGCATGCAGCTTAGTAATGAGCACACGTACTTGAGTATTTCATTTCTGAGCCATTAGCTTTCGTTCTGAGAGCAGAGCTGTTTGTTAGCGCTTGTCTAAAATCATAAAGATGTGTTGCGTCCAGTTCGTTGCAACTCGTGCCAGTTTACTGCTCGCTAACTGCTGCTGCGTGAAATCCTGGCATCTTGTTTGTCACTTCCTCGTGCAGGGAGTCCTCAGAGTTAAGTCCATTTCTTGTCATGTGTCTGCCCAACATGTGGGTTCCATGTCCTGTGTTTCCCGAGAAGGTATGATTACAGCTTCCAGGAACAGCTCACAGCGCGCCCCACACATTCACGCTTCTCTTTTGTTTGGTCTGCCTCATGGGTTAATTAGCAAAGGAAAGCTAATATGACATTTTCCAGTACGTGTTTGTTTCTCATTTCCTCTTTCAGTTTAGCCTGTTTCTTTTACTATTTAAGGCTTACCCCTTTTTTTTGGCCTAAATGCGCGGCGTCTTTCCAGCTCCTTGTCCGGGTGAGCAGTGGGCGTGTTAACTAAGCCTTACCTCAACCAGGTGCATTTTGTCGGTGCCGCCTCACACGCCCTTTGTCCCTTGCACTTCCGCCTAGACTCTTAAGGTTCTCATTTACAGTCTCGTCTCACGTAATTGGAAACAGAATGTGTAAACTCATTCATTTTGTTCTTTTTGTGTATTTTTAACTCATTACTGTGTTTATGCATAAGAAAAGAACTTAATGTAGGTTGAAATACTTTTAATGGAATACTCGATTATAAATTCTATCTCTTCCGCGCGAGTACCACCTGGAAACAGCAGCGCAACTCGCATGTGCTTCACAAAGGCCTCTGTTCTCCCAGTAAGATACCTGGCGAAATTTTGTGGTTTAGTTGTGATGAAAGCAACACAAAGGGACCTTCCACACTGTGCCGCCGGGAGAGGTTGGCAACGCAGTTTTCACAAAGAGCAAAGCGAAGCGAGGAGACTTCCGGGAAAAAAAGAGAACAGCGTTATAGCAACAATTCAGATACCTTTAAATGCGTAGTTTGTGGTTTAAAGAAAAAATAAAAAGTTCATCGTGCAAATAAATACATTCAGAAGTAGGAAAATACTTGCGGAAAAATGTAATGGATTAGGACAATGTGTGCTGATTAGTGTGTTGAGAATGAAAAATATCTAACAAAGAGGACTGATTGGATAACGCTTTCCTTTCCTTACACACACACACACATGCACACACACACACACACACACACACACACACACACACACACACACACACACACACACACACGAAACACAATTGTTCTGTACATCTACTGTAGGAAACTCATCTGTGTCAGCTGTCCGCCTCTCCCTGGTCAGCCTAACAAAACTTCTGAACTAATATAAGGCTCAGAATCGATCATAGAGAAGTTACTCACTCGTATCATTCCTGGACATGATTCTTGAACTAGTTACCGGGCCTCGCATTACTGTCATTGCTATCTCTCAGTCTTCCATCACAAACATTGCGCACAGCTGTTATAAATCGGCAAGAATAAAGAAAAAAAAATCCTCTATTAAAGTCAGTTCTCGTGAAAGAAAAGAACCAGTGAATTTATTGCCGACTCCAAGTTATTTTTTTAGAGAAGTAAATGTAGTTTTTATATGAAAGTGAAAGTGTTCACAGGCTATCAACCATTTTTCTTCTCGCTTTTCCTTCACCCTTTCGATTTGTCAAAAGTGTGTTATGTGTGAGTGCGTGTGTGTATATACGTGTATTAAGAGAGAGAGAGAGAGAGAGAGAGTGTGTGTGTGTGTGTGTGTGTGTGTGTTTCACGGGGCGCTTAAGATCAATGGGAAACGCTTAGAGTACTTTACCTCATCTCTCTCTCTCTCTCTCTCTCTCTCTCTCTCTCTCTCTCTCTCTCTCTCTCTCTCTCTCTCTCTCTCTCTCTCTCTCTCTCTCTCTCTCTCTCTCTCTCTCTCTCTCTCTCTCTCTCTCTCTCTCTCTCTCTCTCTCTCTGCGTACATTACAAAGCCCGGCCGCCACACGTTACCTTTAGTCTAGCAAAAAGAATTGTTCTACACCACACAGTCAGCATATTTTTCTTACATCTTCAGACCACAATGGTATGCAAGGTCGTATTTTTATTTCCTCGGTGCAGGTAAGGGCATTCTAGCCACAAGAATTATAGAAACAAGTTATATTCTCATGTGAACCTGAGGGATTTTATTATTTTTGTTTCTCTTAATCATCATATCTGTTATCATTAGGGTTGAGTGCATTTTTTTATGACCTGTTGTGTGTGTGTGTGTGT
Organism: Callinectes sapidus; assembly: GCA_020233015.1. NCBI lineage: Eukaryota > Metazoa > Arthropoda > Malacostraca > Decapoda > Portunidae > Callinectes > Callinectes sapidus. The sequence goes on along the minus strand of CM035188.1, from coordinate 1,186,282 downwards.
GTGTGTGTGTGTGTGTTTGAGTGTTTTTAACAGTGTGTCGTGCAACAGCTGCTGGGAGGAAGTGGGAAGGTGAAAAATACCAAGTTGGCATGAGGGAAGGAAAAAAACGAGATTGTGAAAACAGAACTGTGGAAGGAAAGGGAAGAGGGAGAGGAAGCAGGAGGTGGGAGAAGGAGAAAGGAGAGATGCACGGGGAGAAGAGAAGAAGTAGCTAAAGTTTATGAAGGCAACGTGAAGCGATAAACTAAAGCGCGAAGATTACTGGGAAAGAGGTCACGGTCTGGGAAAGCGATGAACGAAATGGAAGAGTTGGTCTGGGGTGGTGATGCCAAGACATTTTACCTTCAAGGCCATGAGATCGTTTTCCTCGACACCCTGGAAATCTTAGCCAAATTGCTGCCAGGGAGAGTCAACCCCCACCCACGTCCTCCTGCTGCCTCTGCGTCGCCATTGTCCACTGCGACACTCACCTCTCGTCCGCCGCGTCTGGCAAAAGTTGGTTCCTTTCAAATGGAGAACCGGGGAAAGGAAGGAAAAAAAAAAGGGCTGATACTATGGTGATTCTGCCGCTTACTCTTGTGATTATATAGTTTGTTGCATTGCTCTCTGCCACAGCAACAGTCAACATTATTATTATCTTTTTTTTGCGTGTGTGTGTGCATTATGCCTCTTTCTCTCTCAACTTCGTGTTCCTTTCATGGTGGTGGTGACCTTGATGTGAGATCCCCAAAAGTCTGTTGGTTGGATGGTGTTGAGCGTGTTAGTGTGAACCCCCCCCCCCCCCCTTCTGGCATCCACGTACTGCATTCCGGGGATGGCTTTACCAATTTGCATACAGTAACAGCCGTGTCCATCCCTGTCTTTGTGTTGCCTCAGACGGTCAATGATTTATTACCGAGCTTGTGATTTATGTTCGTAGTTTGCTTGATTTATTACTTTTTGCTGCATTTATGATGAACCTATGACTTTGCTGTGATTTGCTGCAGGAGTTGGAGTATACGCACGCACGGTGAAGCGTAACGGAATGTGCTGGCTTCGTGGCGTGGTGTTCGTTATTAGAGAGTGTTTTAGTTTCTTTAAGTATCAACCAGTGTGTGTGTGTGTGTGTGTGTGTGTGCGTGTGTGTGTGTGTGTGTGTGTATGTGTGTGTTTAATTCATTGTGTATCGTAAACCGCAATACATATCTAAGGAATTATTGAATCAGACTTGATGATAGAGAAAACTAATTAGATTTCGAAGCAGACATCAGTTTTCTGTTTCACAATAGTTACAAACGCTTATTTGCTAATCATTTGGTCAGCATGCGCTCTTGAATTAATCGTCGCTCCCATGCACTAAAATGTAGCTAATGCAATTGCTTAATTAGTGAGTGTCGTTCAGCTGAGAATACCAAATAATAGTATGTTCCTGGCCGGTGAGAAGAATTGATATTGAAGGTCACAGGCCACCATGAAATATTAAATGCCAGTGAGTGTGGGTGAATATTAATCAAATGTCGTAGTTCTGCATTGTTCGGCAGCTGCATTGCCAGGTGCATCACACAGCCTTGTATCTACTTCCCTTTGTCGTCTCAACAATATATGCTCCTCGTCTTCCCAGCTCCTCCAAGTTTGCTCTCTCTCTCTCTCTCTCTCTCTCTCTCTCTCTCTCTCTCTCTCTCTCTCTCTCTCTCTCTCTCTCTCTCTCTCTCTCTCTCTCTCTCTCTTGACACACACATACCAGCGATCGAAGCTCATCTAAATCTAGTTCCACATGTAAATTATATGGCTATTTTTTTCAACGGACTCTGAATTGCCAGTTTATTATTGTAGGGATGAGGCTTCGGGCCTTAAAGGATTTACACACACGGCTTGTTGAGATGATTTTGTCAAGGATAAAGAAGTACACTCGCAAAATTGACTTAAAAAATGTTATCGTATACTTTTTGTATTGATTCAGAGAAGTAACTCAATCATATTTTCAACTGCAAGCATACATATTTAGTGTTTTTGTTCTTTAGTGAAGTTCTTTAGTGAAATCTAAGGTCAAAAAGTGCTACCTTGGAAATTACAATGTGTCAAATGTGTTATAGTATTCGATGTTTTACATAACCTAAAATCATAAGGCAGAAATCTAGCACCAGCTCTGCTTCTCGTGTAAAGCTGGTGGTGGTGGTGAAGTCTTAAAATTTTGGAGAAAACGTTGGCAAATTTGTGATGGCGAGGGACTGTTATGAGGATGTGATGGCGGGGAGGGTCGCCTTTTGGGGTGATATTGTGCAGAGGCGGAGGAACAGAGCAAACAAAGCAAGATGCGACCAAAGAAAGATGATTCGAAGAGAAGAGGGGAAAAAAGTGACAGAATGTATGAAGGTAAATGGAAAGGTGGTAGCCGGTGCAGAGGTGTCAACGCTCAGCCGGGCGGGGTTGCCTCCGCCGCCATCACCGCCAGCACCGTCACCGCCTCACTCTCCTTCCGGCCGCGCTGTGGGTAACACTTATTCCGCGGTGTACTTCCTCGCCTGGCACCCCACACGCCGACTCTTCTGTGCCACGTGCCCACCTGTCACTACCGCAGCGCTGCCGGTGCTGTTGGCGTCATGATGGCACGCCACTTTTTTCCGTTACTCCGGCAAACTGGTGTCACAAGTCTACGATAATTGCCTCAGTTTGATGTACTTGAGCAGCACTAAGAGCCATTTCAATTAGTGTGGCATGGACAGCGAATAGGTGAGTTGCTCTGCGCTTACCACCTCTGCCACCCGTCCCTTGTGGTAACCAAACTCCTCACTCAACACGATTCCCCAGGTATGAGAAGTGTTATATGTCATGCTTTCTGTGTTCATGCTTAGTCCAGTATTGTAATCATATTAAAAGCAGGTAGATATTAACATTTAATCATTAAAACGGAAATGGTTAAAGATATAAATGTTAAGAAGGGAAATAAAAATAACTATCCGCAGAATAACGCAACATCGTAACTTCGAAATCTAAACTGCTGTCGTGTAAAATAAAATAGAACCCAAAATCGAAAGTAGTATTTTAGTGTTTGTTGTATAAATGTCATTTTTCTTTGCTTTCAGCGCTACATCCTCGTGTGTGTGAGAGAGAGAGAGAGAGAGAGAGAGAGAGAGAGAGAGAGAGAGAGAGAGAGAGAGAGAGAGAGAGAGAGAGAG
>CM035188.1:1177801-1183107 GCA_020233015.1 Callinectes sapidus | reverse complement strand
CTCTCTCTCTCTCTCTCTCTCTCTCTCTCTCTCTCTCTCTCTCTCTCTCTCTCTCTCTCTCTCTCTCTCTCTCTCTCTCTCTCTCTCATTGCCCTGGGGTAGATTTGTTGTTTTTGTCTCGATAAAGTCACAGCCTGTCATTGTGGCCTGCGGGGACTTGGCCAGGGGGTGGGGGGGTGGCCTGCTTATATGGCCTGGGGGGAGGTGTGGCCAGTTTTTAAGTGTGTGATGAGTTATTATATCCTGCGGGAGAGTATAGGCTAGTGGTGTGGCCTGCAGTAAAGAGTAGGTTGAAAAATGTGGCCTGTTTAGTATGGCTTGCTAAGATAATCTGTTTCTGTCATATTTTTTATAGAAATCGACAATTAAACTTTTTCTCCAATTTCTTTCTAGCACCCAGCCTTCTAAATACGTATAAATACACGTAACACAGAAAAAAATCAATAAAAAAGGAAAGTTTGGTCAGTAATTTAATTCACGTGACATTTGTTTAAGTTTGGCCTGCAAGGTGTAGCGATGGTAGTGGTGGTGGTGGTGGTGGTGGTGGTGGTGGTGGTGGTGGTGGTGGTGGTGGTGGTGGTGGTGGCGTGACCTACTGAGAGGAATATTGTCAGGACGACCTACGGGAAACGGCCTGCATGCGAGGAACCGAACGGTGCGGTCTGTGTGGCGTGAGTGAGTGACAACATGACTTCCTGGGAAACTGCAACCTACCTGGGGGAAATGTGACCTGCGAGGAAATAACGTGCAGAGTGTCTCCCAATAGCGAGGCCATCCACTGTGTGACCTATGCACTCTTACACCTTACCTTACTGAATACCCTTATCCCTAACCTAGAGTGACACATCAACCTGAGGGATTTTAATATGTAACAACCATTGACCAGAACTCGTGACGGAGATAAAGCCACCATCTCTCCATCTCTCTCTCTCTCTCTCTCTCTCTCTCTCTCTCTCTCTCTCTCTCTCTCTCTCTCTCTCTCTCTCTCTCTCTCTCTCTCTCTCTCTCTCGTCGTCCCTTTATTGTGCATCTTGGCAATATAGAGCGGTTCTCCTCCCTCCCTTCAACTAACCTCCTTTCCCTTTTTCTCGCTGAACCGCCTCCTCAGACTCACAAAATGCGCAACACTCCCCTCGTGGGACTTCTGACCATGCCCCGAAGGAGAACCGGCGGATACAGTCTGCTTCTTTTCTATCACGATCAAAGGTCTCACTGGAAGAAAGTAGGGGAAAAAGGTCATGGTCTATCCTAGTATGGTTATTCTTTCTTCCTATCTGATCTTCTTTTTTCGTGATATGGAAAGTTCAGATGCTATATGCCGTATTTTGTTTGTTCATTTGTTTATTTATTTAGAGTGTTTGTTTTACTGATCTTACTCTTTTCATGAATTGTTTGTCATAATGTAGAAGTGATATTTATAGTAGCGGTAAAGTTTGTAGTCTACGAATATATTGTCTTTATACAAATGCTTCTTTATTTTGTTCATGAACAGTAAAACAGCTCACTTAACTCAGAGTGGTGATTTATGGTGCACATACACTGAGCACAATTTGGGGATGTACCTGTTCTTGCTTAAAACTTGCCGATGTAACGTAATTATAAAAAACAACTATTATATGGATGTGTTAGTAAAAGAAATTCAGTCATTTTTTAATAAGACACAAACTTATCCATATACCAGAAATAAAATAAGATTATCTCGGAATATTGTCGGAAAGAATGCAATAATGAAAAGAGCAGTAGTTTTTTTTTTTTCAAGGAAGTCTATCAAAATCACTAGGAACGCAAAATTCAATTTCATCTCCGAACTATTTTAAACCAAGAAAAAGGAAAGTGATGTGCGAATATTGAGGGAAATTTAATGTCACCCAGATTTAAGATGCTGGTGCTTGATAATTCAAACTCTCCATTTGTTTCCTTTAGTCTTCCTCTGTTTCGTAAATTCCACCCATGAAATTCATATTAGAAGTTAGCATAGAATAATATCTTAGATGATAAATTTTTCCCCGCTCCTGTAAGTGTAACAAGCTGGTTTATCATAGAGAGAGAATTATTTTGGTGAAATCTTGCGGGTGAATTGGTCATCTGGGAGATTTACTCGTGGAGAACTTCATGTGTAGGAGTTTGTCACAGCTCTGGGTCGCTGTGCCGTCCACTTAGCGAAAAATTTTTGTCCTTTAATTTTAGCGACTCTATCAAGCGCACGTGCTGCTCGCTTAATTGCCAAAAACTCGTGTTTTTTAGCATCTCTTCACGCGCCATTTGGCTCCTATGAGAACCGTTGTGCTGCAGCGGGACTTGTAAGTTAACTGTTGTTGCTATTGCCACCTTTTTTGCCCTTTTTATCATTTACCTCCCACTCATATGTTGCCCGTGTGAGTTTATTGTGTCGAGCTTGTTGCTTCCACACTAGCTATTTCTATTTCACAGTCGTACAAGTATCTTTTTAAGACTTACTGCTATTCAGCCCATGTGAAATATGAGGCATAGCGTTTTAGGTTTACTTTTTTCATCAGCTGCAAACTGTCGACACTTAAACATTGTACGTATAACTCACCTTGAAGCTCACAATTGTAACCCTTATGGAAGAGAGAGAGAGAGAGAGAGAGAGAGAGAGAGAGAGAGAGAGAGTGCATGCAGAAAGCGGTTGGTAAGGTATAATGATGTGGGGCTGCAGTAGTGGCGGGGGCGTGAGGGGCAGCCACTCCTCCCGTCTCGTTGATTCCTCTGCATACATTAGACAGAATGAACTGGCATTAACTTAGTCTCCCAGGAACTTCAGCGCCCAGTGACCTCCAAAACATAATTAGTTCAGGCGGAGGCAAATCTAATGGTGCATATGGAGCAAAGAAATGTTACCGTAGGATCAATAGATTAATACTCCTATTAGTTTCTCTCTCTCTCTCTCTCTCTCTCTCTCTCTCTCTCTCTCTCTCTCTCTCTCTCTCTCTCTCTCTCTCTCTCTCTCGCTGGCTCGTACGTACGTAAATGATGGAAGTTACACTGCATAGTAAACGCATCGCTGCCTTCTCGCCGTGTTTGCATTTGCATTTGTTGGCTTAAATTTTTCTCCTCATTCACTCGCTAACCACCACCACCACCACCACTACCACCACTACCACCACCACCACTATTCATTATCATGACCGCTACGACAAACTGTCTTAAGTGATGGATGGAAAGATTGATGGATTGGCTTAGTGAGAATAGTCTAAATCTTTGAGCAATATGCCATATCCACTTTCCATGGAAGGGGAGACTGACATATCCATTCAGAAAATCATTGTGTTTGGCTTCACCAGTGCCGTGCCGCTAAGACGTGTGGTGAATGCCTACGTGACGCCGGTCACGAGACACAACAGTTATTTTTGTGTTATCTCAGTGCTCATCCTGTCCGCTATCATACCATGTGACACTTGCCCTCTGCTTATCTGTGACAGGATGCTATGATGCCCCAGATTCTCTCTCTCTCTCTCTCTCTCTCTCTCTCTCTCTCTCTCTCTCTCTCTCTCTCTCTCTCTCTCTCTCTCCCTCAATCAGTCGCACTCGCCATGTTCAAGCATCTGACAGCTACCTCGACGCTGGTGATTGTGGTTGTAGGTTATCTTGGCCAGGCTCACCAATAAGTGGGACTGGTGATGTTATAATGGGCTAGTAGACCGTATATCACGATCACCCACAAAACTGTATGTATTTTATTAATTACGTGGTGATTCCATACAACATCTTTTGCATTGTAGTTTCCAGTTATAGATTGATGTACATGTTGAAATTTAAATGAAGATAGATCTGTACGTCGACAGAGAGAGAATATGAGGATCAAAACATTTTATTCGACAAAGCATTGCAATATATAACAGTGTGGAGGTATGCCAAGTTGCACTGTCAGGTCTTAACGAAGCGTGCTGGTGAATGCGACACAGTGATATCGTGTTAGTTACACCCAGCGGTACAACTGTGATGAAAATTAAAGAATATACACGTATACACATAAAATAATAAAAAGTGTTGGGTCAGTATTGAAGGCAAAGTGGATAATTAACAGGAAGCTCCTGATCATTCTTTCCTTTGTTGTTTGGGTTAGAAGGAAAAATCTGGACCTTTGTTATTTTCGTAGTTGCCTTGTAGTAGATTAGGTCAGCAGTTTAGTTGTCTGTCCCAATTCCTTGCTCTGACTTGGCGTTTCCTGCGATGTACCGTCTTTCGGTGTGCAAAGAATGTGTCTCGTAGCACGCCCTGCTATCACATAGTTCACCTGTCAGTGGATTCAAGATGAAGAAGAAACGAGAAACATTGGGAGTGCAGCAAGTGGCCTATTAACCATAACATTATCTTGGATACCCTGACACCCACAAGACATTAAGCCAAGCACGGCAGTCTCGTATATTTACAGGAGTAAGGAGTCTAAATCAGGAGGAGCAATATCCATCAGGAACACGAGACCCTTTTTGTTCACGTTGAATGCAAACACACTAACTTTCCACTCCCAACCTTATCTTCACAGATCTCGCAGTGTGCTTAACTGTGATCAATGATTACTGCATAACTCAATTTGGTAGCTGAACATTTATAATTTTATTTGATTTTAAAGACGATTCACACCTTCCGACAACTTTTTTCACTTGAATATCGGATTTTTGGATAATTCTTTAAATAACCTCGGTAATATTTTAATTACCATAAAAAATCAGAGTATTTATACAGTACAACTTCTTGTGGATTTCAGTCATAACACAAATTACAATAATAATTCAAAGTTACCTAGAAAAGATGAAACAGAGGACTTTTCATTTCAATCATTCCTTATGGATGACGGTAAACATGATTAGGATCAAAATAACAAATTGTACTAAGATACACAGGGAGGTAGTCACAGCAGATCAGGGATACCAGGCTCTGCCTTCACCTAAGATATACGAGGGTTTCCTGAGTGGGTTGCAGTCCACGTTGCCGCAGCAGCCTGGGTAAGGTTTGGACATGTTTTGAGTGAGGCGGCAACCGGGTGGCACACCAATCCTCCCGCACCTGGTGAGGGTAATCAATGGATTATTCAGATGTCTCTTCATACGTAGGAAGCACATTCTTCCTCAAGAGTTATTTCCCTAAGGTTTATTACATACGATTAGATGAAATCAACCTAGATCAGGTGGGTTACGTAAGGTTAGGTAGATTTATTATGAGGGAAGAGAATTTTCTCAGGAAGATCATAATCAGAACTTTGATAGAGACAGTGAATAGACTTACGTGTAATAGGCAATGACCATGTCCTCTCCATTATGGTAACAGGAGGCAGACATGCAGTAGGG
>CM035188.1:1165301-1172801 GCA_020233015.1 Callinectes sapidus | reverse complement strand
ATAGCCTTTAAAAGCATATACAGGATGCTTTGGAAGACACCCTCAGCTCACACCTGCACCGGATGTGTGGCCACGCAGGTCAGTCACTCCACCTAACAAGTGTACTGTGAGACTCAGCTTCTCACAAAATGTCGTGTTTCTGAATTGTATTTAGTGCGTACACAAAGCGGAAAACGTATATCAACTTTTAAAAAATAAGTAAAAAAAGTGAGTAAAGCATTATCTAGTAATAAATTCACAAGTAACGTGTCTCGGGAATACACTATAAGACATCAAGTTTATACATCTTTTCACTCGCTGGGACAGAGTACGATTTGGCACCCACGTCTTTAAAATACCGGTGAACTATAGCCGATCGGAAACTACATGGGGGAGATAAAAGTAACAGCCCTTTAGAGGAAGCTTGTCCGTAAGTTGTAGGTGGAAGATGAAACCGTGGTGGCAGGAGTGGAGAGGGGCGCTGGCAGCAATTAAGGGGATGGCAGGGAGGCGGGTTTGAGCACCATGAGTGAAGGGAATGTGCTGGGAAGTTGGTTCTGTAGGAGAAATGGAAGGAGAGGCAGAAATGGCGGGTAGTTGATCCTCGCTCATGGAGTTAACAGAACATAGCTAAAAGCGTAAGGAGGAGGAAGGTTAAGAGGAGATAGTGAAGTGCAGCAGCAGCAGATGGAAGACAAAAGGGAGGGTGTTATGACGAGGTCTTGTTGGTGAGGGTGGCCAAACACGTCTCTGGCGGCTAGAGGGAACACCAGTGGCGCCTTTGAAGGTTTGATGAAGACTCAGTGTTGGTGTGCAATCATATCGCTTTGATCGGCATAGATTCCTGTTGAGACCGGAACAGGTTATTGGTGTTTCTGAGAGAGAGAGAGAGAGAGAGAGAGAGAGAGAGAGAGAGAGAGAGAGAGAGAGAGAGAGAGAAGTTTTGTTATCGTTTTCGGCATCTAACTTGAATATTACTTTGATGTGCGCTTGATATAATGCTTACGGAAAGACAGACAGACCACATTTATAACAACTACTATTACTTATATGCTGTGATATATTTCCACTGGTTTAGTGCATAAATAAACATTGACAGTTGTGTATCTTGCGAAAAGTGTTATTGGTACGTTCCTTGCATACGAGATTTTACAATTTGAAGTTCGTTTGTCTTCCTTTCTTCTTTTCACAATCCTCTCAAAACTTGGTATCTTTTGCCTTTGTTCTTTTTCCTGGTTCTTTGAAAACTGAGCAAAAATCGTACGGTCCATTGTCCGGTACATGTCTCCCCTCAGGCCGCAGGTGTCACTCCAGTTGAGAAAATGTCATCCCTCGTCGCCTTTCACTCTCAAGGAAACACTTTTTACTCTAGGTTTTCTACCACCTTTCTTCATTTTACTGAATATCTTTGGCTGAATTCATCTTGGAGGACTCCCCTCTTGCATACTAATATCGAATTCACAAATTTCACTCCTTGTTTTAATTTACGTTTCTGACCATTCTATCTGACATGTTTCATAATAAGCTCTTTAGTTGAGGACCTGAATATATCAATTGCATTTAAAATAGCACACATGGTTTAGTTTTTCAAATATCTGACAGTGAAACAATGATCTACGTATTACATCTCTTATTGCAAGTTTGTTTCCCGGATGTTCATACTGTGTCTTTGTTCCACCATTTATCACCATTCAGGCTTAAACTATGTTGTGATCTTTCTTTCTTTGGGACAGTCAAGCGAGGGGCTCACACCTTTATTACTCCAAATATATCACTGAGAGAACCTCATCCGTGCACACTGGTAAATAGTTAGGTAAGCAGAGAGAGAGAGAGAAATTACTTCTTGACTAATCGATGGTAGACAGACAGATAAATAGATAGATAGACGAACGGACAGACAAACAAATAGATAAACATACAGGCGAGAAGATAGATATGCAGACAGATAGACAGGTGCCCTTCTCCCTATACCATTCAAGCCATTCCATTCATAAATACATCTTTCAACTGCACTTCCTCCATCGCTGCGAGTTGGCTTAGTGCAGCTACAGTTGGATTGGCTTTCAGTCATATCGAAACTCATGGAAAGTTGAATATTCGGCCATGGAAGTAAAGACCAGAAACTAACACACACACGCACGCACGCACACACACACACACACACACACACACACGCACACACACACACACACACACACACACACACACATACACACAGAAAGTTGTTAACGGTGTAAGGTAAGAAAGATTTACGATTTTTATATTCAAATAGTGCTCTTGATTTATGGAACTAGTTACAGAGGAAATTGTGTGTGGGCTTGGAATATGAATACATTTTTTCTCTTTCTTCTTTTGGATTTTGTTGTATAAAGTATTAGGAAGTGGGACATTAGAAACAAGAAAATTATATGCAAAAAATTTAGTTCTAAAGCATGATAGGACTTGAAATAAAGCTTGTTGAGGTTCCATTTAAAAGAGAGATAGGAAGAAATTTGTTTTTAAAGAAAGATTACAAGGCAGATTTGTAGATAAGGATGAAGTAAATAGTCCGTGTATATAGCTCCGTGCTTTCTGATTCATTGGTTCTCATTTAAGTGTTAGAATCTTACAACTTCTATGATTTACTTCACAACGTGCGAACAGTTCAAGTATCACAACTCTCTCCGGCAACAGTGATCAAAGACAATTTTTTAGGTCACTGATTTTTGTCCAGCAGTCTCTTCAATAACTTTGCACCCCAGGAAAGGTGAAGTGAACATCCTGGTATTTTTTGTTCATTTGTATTCATTCCAACAATGTTTTTTTACAGCGTTGTGAATATTAACGAAGGACGAGCGTAGGTGTAAAGTGTTGACACGATTCAGTACCTTCGGAAACTTTCTGCTGCACACGAAGAGAGAGAGTCCATTTTGTACTATGAACGCCCTTTGTGAAGCATTTCATTATTCATTTTTTGTATAAAGCTCTATTCCCCCCAAAAGTGCAACATGTCACGGCTTGCACAAACAGTGGGATTTAATATAATAATATGCCGCTTTGATGGAAACTAAATCCTCCTAAATTAAATGCAACGACCATTTGCATAATTTTGAGGGTAAATTTGGGCATACATTGTCTTCATACTAGAGAGAGAGAGAGAGAGAGAGAGAGAGAGAGAGAGAGAGAGAGAGAGAGAGAGAGAGAGAGACTAACACATTCTCCAATAAGCGTAATATTCGACTTATCTAATCTACGTTTGACTCTTAATGATTATTGGGGTGACACAGTTCATTAGTTAGACACAAGACGAAAGGGGGGGGGGAACCCTTAAATCTTATGCTAAAAACTTCCTAAATCAGAGCAAATTTCAAATAGTGAGTGGGTGGGTGGTGGGGAGGAGTTATGCGTGTATTCGTGGCTCACACTGCCGCGCTTTCATAGTAGAAATTTGAGGAGTAAAAATGTGTTGAAGTACCCGTCAACCTCCCAGGGAAGCACCATCGTAGCTCAGGTGAAAAGACTCCTGAAGCTGCTGCCATCACGTTCCCAAGGCAGCAGCACTCCTCCTCGCCCCTCTGCCCTCAACACGCCTCCCAAACGTGTATATTTCCAGACATGTTTACCTTTCTTTTTAACGTGACTGAATTTCATTTTAAAGACAGCACCAAACGCTTCGGTAGTGATCAAAACTGTTTCTCTATGCATTTCCTGATTCTTTTTCTTCTTCTTTTTTCACTTTTAACTAACTATATATTCTAGAATTGACAAGGGTTTTTATATTTTATTTTTTTTCACTTTTCCTATGTTTCTACTTATTTTTCTTATATTCGTCTACCTCCTCCTCCTCCTCCTCCTCCTCCTCCTCCTCCTCCTCCTCCTCCTCCTCCTCCTCCTTTCCCATGGCTTCGTTTTCACTTCCTCGTCGTTTAATTTTGTCAAATCTTTTCGTACTTAGATCCCAGTCGTCTGTTACTATTAGATTTAGAGACGGAATACGAAAAATACAACGAGAAAGAGAGAGAAAAAAGAGTAACCCCGTATTTTTCTTTCCATGAAGTTAACACTTTTCCCTCAAAGGTCGCCTGAGTGAAGCACGGAAGGAAGAAAGGAGGAAAGGAGGCAAAGGAGAAAAGGAAGGAAGGAAGGAACTAAAGCAGATGGAGAAACCAGAACGTAAAAGGGAAGGAAAGGGTACGGGAAAAAAAAATAAGATAGATGTTTAGGGGGTCAGAGGGGAGGAGAAGGGCAGGGAGGGTGGGCGGGTCGGGTGAGCCTGAGTGGGTAAGAAAGATATCAGGCTTTCACGGGCCGCTGGTGAGAAGTTGGTGAGCAGGAAGTGGAGCGGCGAAGGAGAAGGGATGAAGATGTGGTGCCGTAACGTTCTGAAAGGTGTAAAAGGTATACATTATTGAGAGAGAGAGAGAGAGAGAGAGAGATGTGATGCAGCAGTGGAGTCATAATGATAGAGTGAGAGAAACAGCACATTACGAAGAGAAGATGAAAGGAAAAGGCTTACCATTGAGAGAGAGAGAGAGAGAGAGAGTGTGTGTGTGTGTGTGTGTGTCTGATATAGAAACAGGCAAACATCCACGCTAAAAGACTAACAGACAGACACACCAACAAACAGATAGACAGACAGCTACATACCAGATCAAAAGAAATACAAAGGGATCTAAACACAGTATATATATGCATTTCTCATCTCCCTCTCCATTCCTATTTTTTAAAACTTGACTCGCTGGATAAAACAACAAGATTAAAGTACTGAAAACAAGAAAATAACTTTGCTCGTGTAGAATACGTTAGTGAGGCGAAGTGACAGAGGATGACGGAAGTGGGGCGTGTTTAAGTGAGGCGGAGAGAGAGAGAGAGAGAGAGAGAGAGAGAGAGAGAGAGAGAGAGAGAGAGAGAGAGAGAGAGAGAGAGAGAGAGAGAGGTGAAGGGGAAAGAAAGAGGAAACGAACATTGGAGAAAGAGAGTGTGTCCCTGAGTGAGAGAGAAAAAGAGAGACAATGAAGAGAATAGCGAGGTGTGTGTGTGTGTGTGTGTGTGTGTGTGTGTGTGTGTGTGTGTGTGCGCGCGGAAGTAAAAGAGGAAATGTCTGCCTGAACAAGAGAGGGACGAGGGAGTGATTGCATGACTGCCTTAGGATGAGAGAGGCAAGCAGTGCGTGACCCTCTGGTGGCAGACTGCTGGGTGAGGGGGGTGGGGCGGGAGGGGATGGCGGGCCCCTCTGACAAACACGCTTGCTTTACGGTGAGGGAGGCTGCCCTGTCCCTAACCTAACCTTCCTTTAACCCTTCCTGTCTGGATACGCATTATTCGTTGGGAGATCTTTGGCGGGTGTTCTTATGAAAAAATTCCATCTCAAGTAAATTCTACCTCCACCAATGTTTTCTTTCGATGAAATCTTCAAATTAGGCTAACTTAGGTTTTGATGGTGGATTTTTTTTCTTTCTTTTTTTTCTTTCTTTTTTTTGGCGAAGGGGGAGCTGGGTAGGGGTGGGCGGAGTGGGGGGGGGGGTCTGGTTTGGGAGTGAGGAGAAACTTGTGGATGGAATATTCTTGGAAGTTTTTTCCTTCTATCCCATGAAAGACTCTTTACATTATTTTTTCTTTCTTTTGCCTGTGAAAGAGTTCAGCTTAGAGAGAGTGCACGTGCGCGCACACACACACACACACACACACACACACACACACACACACACACACACACACACACAGAGAGAGAGAGAGAGAGAGTGCTGCTTGAACAGTAAACCTGGAAAAACACCGAAATTAACACTAACCTAATCCCGAAGACGTTCTAATCGTCTTGATTTAGGAAAGGAATTGAAGCAGACCAAAGTTTACCAGTGAAGGGAAGGGAAAAATATCAGTTATAGCTGACCCCCCACGATAACCTTGAGAAACTTACACTATACGGCCGTGTGCTCTGTTTATGAGTAATTCTGCATTGTTTTAGAGACTTCACCCAACACTGCTTCCGTAAATGATTGCAGCAGGAAGTTAGTGTCTAGTACTGACGTTTTCATACACTTAAGTAATGTGTTTTTTGACAAGATGTATTGTTTTGCTTAAGTGATTAGCCTTGTATAATTGACATGGCATTTTGTGAGTAGAGAAGGTGTGTGTGTGTCTGTGTGTCTGTGTGTTGGAGGTGCACGGGTTGAGTGTGTGAGCGTTTGTTGTGTAGAAGTGTGCCTCTCATTTTTCGTGTAAGTTTAGGTGTGTCGTCTGGTTGTTGTCGTCACGTAACGCAAGAGAGAGAGAGAGGGGAAAAAAAGTGCAAGAAAACACGGAATACTGAAAACCACGAGTGAAAAACATGTACACATCTCAAACACACACACACACACACACATAAAGAGCTTTCGTCAGGGAAGATTTTTTTGTGTATTTTATCACTGTGCCTTTAACTTTTGAAATGTGTTCCTTCTATTTGTTGTCCATTAGTTTTTATCGTCTGTAATGTGTCTTTTGTCTCGCATGTTCCTTTTCTTTCTTTTCCCTTTTTTTTCGTTTTATTTTTCTTTTGTTTGATTACCATTCGTTTTTATTGTTTGAAATCTTCCTGTTTCCTCACTTTTTTTCTTTTTTCTCATGTATCTCTTTCTTTTTTCACTTTTCTTTTTTTATTATTCACAATATTTCTTTTTATATTTACATTTGGTTGTTTTGCTCCCTTATTTATATATATTTCATCTTTCCTATATTTGCTAACCATTATTTTTTGTTATATATTTCTTTTCTTTTCTTTTGCATATTTATTTTTCTCTCCAACACTCCAGCTCCTTCATCTTTTGTCAACATTATTTACGTTCGTTTTTCCCAAGTCGATTCCTTTGTTTTCTCCTTTCCTGTTTGCATCTTCATTATACTTGTCACTTGGTCTGTTGGTTTTTGATGATTTGGAATTCTGACTGTGCTGGCTCTTCTTCTCTGTACTTCTCGATGCTTTTTTTTTTTCTTTTTTTTTTTTTCAATATCCACAGCTTTCGTCGTTTTTGCTGTAATTGTTTTGAGATAAAGCTGTGATGGATCAAACAATGATGCAGGCTCGAGACTAAAAACATCGAGGACATATTTTTTTCCTTCCTTGACTAAAAGAAGGTTTGCTTTGAAAAATTTTGTTTCACTGGAAACGAAAAGAAAAGAGCGACTGGATTCATCGCTTGAACTTTTTCTCTCTCCTTATTCCTAGTTCGTGTTGGTAAACGTTCTTCCTTTCTCTCCTTCCAAAACATTTTCTCTCATAGTCTGTTTCCAAGGAAATTTGGGAAACTCTGCTCCTCATAGCCAGCCGTAATCACGCCTCCCGCCGTGTTCCCCGGAAAAGCCGCTTGCCTGGGTTTGCTTGCATTGAGCACCGGAGGGAACTTATCAGCGAGTCAGACCAGTGTATGATAAACACTTTTAAAATCAGCGGCTCAGTTCCCGCTGCAGACTCTCACAAGTTTTAGTTTACTTGTTTCATATATATATATATATATATATATATATATATATATATATATATATATATATATATATATATATATA
>CM035188.1:1155301-1160301 GCA_020233015.1 Callinectes sapidus | reverse complement strand
GCGGCATCGGAAATTCAAGATGGCGTTCATTTCACAGGAATCGCACACAAGAGTCCCGAAGCGACCAATCTGAAGATCTCTATTGGAGTTAGTATTTCTTGGCCTGCTTTCCTGCGCACCTTACATGACGATATAGGTGGAAATAGGCAGAGGAGTTCACATAGGGATTGCCACGAATAGGTCCAGCGGCCTCTTGCAGTTTCCCTCATTTTCTTATGTTCTTATGTTCTTATCGAGGGTGCTGCCTGCTACAAACCAGTCATAACTCCTTGTGAGGCTCAAAAAGGTATATGGTTCTCCCAATGCATTCCTGTTTGCTCCATTAACTCCCTATTCTTCTCCCATACCTATTCCCCTTCCACCAACTCTACTCTCTGCACCACTTACTCCCTACGTCACCCCTCGCCACCTCCCCATTCTCCTTCCAGTGATCATAAGAACATAACAAAATGAGGGAAGCTGCAAGAGGCAATTAAACTTATTCGTGGCAGTCCCTATCTTTGCTTAACTCCACGTATCATTCCCATCCATCCAGTCATCACAGGAAGCATATGTACTCGGCAAAAAAGAGAAGCATTCACAGTCCCACTACAATTCCGATACCGAGAATAACGCTCACAAAAGCAAGGGTTATTGGTGATTTGATCCATCAGCCGCTGGATATGAGAGATTTGTCCGCGAGTGTTTTCCAATACGAGCGAAGCCTTTCCGTATGAGTGGGTCGTGAGTAGATGGCGTCACTGCGATCCTTTACCAGTGTGTTGTGAGGGTACCGAGAGAGAGTCCCACCTCGTGAAAAAAGAAACACGACAAATAACTGACCAGCTTTCGAACACATGCGAGATTGTTTGTTGTTAATGTTGTTTTTGTTGTTCTTCATCTTTTTTTTTTTAGGGTTTCAATGTCTTGCTCCTACAGATGTTGATGGTCTGTGAATATTCTCTCTCTCTCTCTCTCTCTCTCTCTCTCTCTCACTCTCTCTCTCTCTCTCTCTCTCTCTCTCTCTCTCTCTCTCTCTCTCTCTCTCTCTCTCTCTCTCTCTCTCTCTCTCTCTCTCTCTCTCTCGTTAACTGCAGCGAATGTCCAGCGTTGCTCTTGCTGTTCCATTTATGTATTTTTCTCTTTCTCTGCCTCTTGCTCTTCTAGCCAAGATGGATTCTTCCCTTTCAACTGAAGTCTTGTATCTTTCCTTTATCTTTTCTTGTCCTGAAATTCTCACCTGAAGTATTCTCACATTTAGTATGAATTTTATTCTTATATCAATCATCCTTCGTATCTCTTCATTTGTCTTCTTCACTATCCAAACTATTTTTCTAAAGCCTTCGCCATCACCACATTCAGAGTCCTTTTAATATCCCCTCCCATGTCTATATATGGTTCCGATTTATGACCCATATAGCAATGCCGACCATACATAAGTTTTAACTGCTCTTATGTATGGATTAGAAGTATGGACCATATAGCAAACCCGATCATTGTTAAGCCCAGCAACGTATATGTTATTCAAGGAGGCTGAAAGTTTGACAGTGTGGCTCCACGGTAGTGTAAAAATACCAAGAAATCAAATGCAAGACGAGCAGCACCGACTTTGCAATGGAAGGGAAGGAAATATAACAGATATTCACCAGCCAAGTTTTTTTTCTCTTTCTTTCTTTTTTGAGAAGAAGGAGAAGTAATTGTATTTCAAGTCAGCAATCTACATACCCAAAATGTTCCTTCTCTGACGTGAAATTACGAATGGTTTGTCTACAACTTGAATAATTTCGCTGGTAAAGTTCTAACAGTCCATGAAATGAGTGAGTCTGTTTTTCACTTTGATTCTTAATGACGTTTGTTACCTTTTGTCGTTCTTTCGCCGGTAAACTCTGGAACTCCCTACCTTCCTCTGTATTTTCAACTTCCTATGACTTGACTTTATTTAGGAGGGAAGTTTCAAGACATTTGTCCCTGACTCTCGGCTAACTCTGTTGACCTTTCTGGGGACTGGCAATTAGTGGGCTTTTTTTTATTTTCACTATTTTTGTTGGTCTTGGCCAGCTTCCCCCGTCTTACATAAAAAATACATTGACAACACTTAGAGTTTTTTAGTGACCTACCAAACTTATATTTTTTTGTATCTTTAATCTCTTTCCTCCTTTTTTATTATTTTTTTCTGTACCGCTGTGAGATTTTTTTTCCTTGTGTCTAGTATTTGTAGTCCAGTCCATCGCACTTTTGTCTCCCTTTTGCATGGTAGGAATTCAGACAAGGTAAAACAAATGGAGAGCACTTCTAACATACGTAGATATTTGTGTGTGTGTGTGTGTGTGTGTGTGTGTGTGTGTGTGTGTGTATTCATCACCTGCCATCACTTTTTTGAGTAAGTTGCGGACACACATACACACACAGAGAGAGAGAGAGAGAGAGAGAGTTTCACCCTGCAGTAGTTTTTTTATTTCCTTCCTCGTTGCTGAAAAAATAAATAAATAAATTCAACCTTCCTTTTTTCATTTTACTTTTCACAGAGTCCATCTCCACTCCAATGGGTTTATTACTTTCCTAGTGAGCAGGAAATAAACATTAATTTGCTTTGCATCATCAAGTAATTTATTTTAGCGTCATAGCACATTTGAGCCATTTACCAGTAGTAACAGCTTTTATTTCATTTTATTTCATGGCGTCATTTCATCTGCAAAACTCTCACAGGACCAGGAAATTGAAGAGAAAGTCGAATGAGTTGACATGCAGGAATCTTCAAAGGTGTGAGTGTTCAGGGACAGGAAACGAGAGAGAGAGAGAAAAAAAAAAAAAAAAAAGAAAGAAAAGCAACACGTTTGTGAAGAATTGTTGAGGGAAAAATACTCTGTTCGTTTTTATTTATTTGTTCATTTTTGTGTGTGTTTCCTTCTTAACGTTGTCTTTGCATAGAAGTCTGAGTGAATGATATACAGAGTAGCCAGCGGAATATTACCTCTCTTCAAGGATGTTTCTCGTGTGTGTACATTACTTCGTGAGCGATCAGGTGTTTGTCAATGATGTTATCATACTGTCTGCCTGTAGCGTGCGTGTAAAGAATGAGATACAGGATGCAGGAGAAAGAAAAACTAGAGAAGAAGGAAAAAGAAACAAGACGAAGTAGATGTAAAAGAAGATACAAGGAAAGAAAGGAAAAGAAGTAAAGGAAAAAGAAATAAAACCAGCAAAGAACAAAAAAATATGAAGAAAAGAAAGGGAAAGTGCAGAGGAGGAAGACGAGCAACAACAAAAAAAAAATAAAGAATAAAAGAAAGTAAGAAAGAAGAAACATTCCACAAAAAAATGAAAATATACACGAATCTAGTAGCGAGGTGACATTTGTAGCACGACAGTCACTTATACAGACAGAGAATGACAGCCTGGCCCAGTGATGCTCCCCGTTGCCTTGTGCTCACTGACAGACTCTCACCACCACCACCACCACCACCATCACCGCTGCTGTCATGCGTAACTTCACCTTTAACACTAGATGGAAGCACTGCACACCTCGAGTAAAGCAGCACTGAAAAAGAAAATCCCTTACGCTTATATTCTCAAACTCTTATGTGCTTCAGATCCACTATTTCTAAACGTTTTACTTCAATTTACCTGAGTTTTTAAGGTGTTTTTGTACGATTCTAGAGGCAGAGTGACATGATTTTTGCATTATTAAGCAGGGAAACATTTAAGACCCTGCTGGTCGTCCATATACCCTTAGAAAATATCCGTGGTGAGAGAGAGTTGAGCGTTTTCTGAATGGGGATCCTAATCATCAGGTTGTGCGGTTTGATTCTCTAGTTTCTCAGAGGGTGAGTGTCAAAAAGTTTGTCTGACACTTACTGGTTATTTTTTCTCTCAGAATACATCGAGTTTTATTGCCAGATGAACAACACAAAGTTCTCATGTTACCACTTTGAATGACGTGTTTTTGGAAGCCCAATAGTTTTGTTGAGGTATCATATTTGTTTTGGCCGTGTTCTCAAATATTAAAGGTGTGTGTGAGGGGGGTTGGGTTGGGTGCGTGTGCATGTATGTGCGTGCGCAATAGTTGTGGAAATACTTTGTGAATTTTAATATGATATATGTATTTTCCTGCGTTGCCAATATTGAGTATTATTTCTGTTTTAACGTATTTGTCTTTTTTTTCAATTCATTGATGTATTTATTTGTTATTATCATTGTTTAAAAAATGTTCCCACCCTTCTTACATTTTTTAGCCAACTGTTGCCATACCGTCGTCTCCACAACCATAACAAAATCAATCATAAACATCTTAGATTGGCGTGTGTGTGAATACTTCCATGTGCTAGAAGACGCTAATATAATTCTCTCTCTCTCTCTCTCTCTCTCTCTCTCTCTCTCTCTCTCTCTCTCTCTCTCTCTCTCTCTCTCTCTCTCTCTCTCTCTCTCTCTTGTCACGAATGAGTTCTTTGTTATTCACTTACTGGCAGAGAAGAATGTGCTTAGTTTGATCCACTTTATGAACTCACCATCACGAGTTACGCCTTGTTCCGGAAGAGAGACGAAGTGAGTTACGCTAGAGAAGATGTGGAGAGACTGAGAAGAAAAAGCATCGTGGAGTAAAAGTGAAGACGATATGCTAAAGGTTCTATATAAAATCAACGTGTGTGTGTGTGTGTGTGTGTGTACAGACAGAGCGCTGATGTTGTAAATAGAAAACAGCGAAATGGGAAATGTCAGGTTTGGAAAAGATAGGGAGATGGAACTAAAGGGAAAAAGGATGGAAAAAGTGTACCAGAGAGAATTAGAACAAAAGGGAATGGACGGCAGTGAGAGGAGACACAGACAGACAGACACGTGCGGCACGGAGGAGTACGAAGTGATACGTGGAAAGCGATTAGAGTGATGAATCAAAGGAATTGTTGCTTTCTCATTGTTCAACACAGCGAGCATCATGTTTGTGGAGAATTTGAAGCTTCCCAGATCAGGTGAACACGAAATATTAGATCCATTCCTCCGATAACTCTCTCTCTCTCTCTCTCTCT
>CM035188.1:1126106-1155281 GCA_020233015.1 Callinectes sapidus | reverse complement strand
TCCCTTCCCTTCCCTTCCCTTCCCTTCCCTTCCCTTCCCTCCCCTCCCCTCCCCTCCCCTCCCTTCCATATCCCCCCCTTCTTTCCCACCCACCAATGTGAGACAACGCTCCCCAGGAAACGATATACATAAAAAAAGTATAAAAAAAGGAAAAAAAAACTTCCAGCTCTCTCTGGGCCCAGCGGTAAATTGGGTGTGTGTTATGTGACTGCAACACGTGGGCTGCAGCTTGGCACCCCACGTCCCCCCCGGGAAGCCAGCAGCGCGCCCCTCGTTAAGCCTTGCAATGGAGGAAACAAGCGAGGATGATGAAGGAATTAAATTTAAGAGAAAACTCATCCCATTATTCGAAGTACGAGTATGAATCTCTCTCTCTCTCTCTCTCTCTCTCTCTCTCTCTCTCTCTCTCTCTCTCTCTCTCTCTCTCTCTCTCTCTCTCTCTCTCTCTCTGCGTTTATTTGAGAATCACCAGACTTTTAAGGAAGATGTTTGCTATTAACGTTGTTTTTAGCTTAATGTAATTGATTTATTAGAAAAGTATAGCTATGTGATCTTTATTATCTTGATTATTAATGCTGACATTATGTTGTTGTTGTTGTTGCTGTTGTTGTTGTTGTTGTTGTTGTTGTTGTTGTTGTTGTTGTTGCATGCATGGAAGAACGGATAAGAAAGCAACGGATCGCAGCGAGAAAACACACTTGATAAATGATCATTCAAAAAGAAACATGCCTATCACGATGGACGTAAAGCCTGCAAACCCAACTTGATAACACGGATTTATGACGCGACTTATCGGGGACGCCTCTTGCATAATAGCTTGTCAAACAGCGATTAATCAATACTATCAGAAAGGCGTCACTTGGGTTATCTCTCTTAGCGCCTGGAGCAAGGGGTGCCGCGAGAATTTCGTTCCCTAGGGCACCGTTAGCCATTATAATCGACTTCAAGATGTACTGAGAGCCAGGCAGAGAGACGGTCGGGTTATGTATAGGTAACACTGAATTGTCTTCTTCAGGACGTGTTTTTCTTTTCACTTTTTATTCGTTTTATCTTCCTGTGTGGTAGCTAACATGAAAGTAGCGACAAAAGAGCAAAAGATGAAAGGTTTCTGGGTTGAGAAAGAAGCTAAAGAGTCAGTCAGAGGAGAGGAATTGATAAGACGAAAAGCTTATTGTTGTTACTTATTTATCTGCCTACCTTTGTATGCGTATCAACTTATTTACTTACGTATTCACTTGTTGCATCTCGATATCACTGTCGTAATATACATTTCTGGGGGCTGCTGGGACGGTAATGAAGAGCAGGCTGATAAAGACACTCGTTATTATATATTTAAGTCTCCTCTGGTTTATGCGTGGTTGTGCCCTCCTTGGAGAGTAAAAGCTCACTCACTCTCTTCCATTATTAAACAGGAGAGTTGTTGTTTCCTCATACCGCGGCCTCTGTGGGTCTCTGAGCGGTAGCTGATATTGTTTGCCAGTGCGGGTGTGGCTTCTGTTTTCCTTATGTTTCTCTTCTCTTTTCGTATATTCATGTTGTTTTTCCGTGTTCATATTTTTTGTGCGTAATCTCGCCTCTTGATTAATGTTATCGTCGTGTAACTAGTCATGACTTTATTCAAGAGAGAGGTTTCAAGACATTTGTCCTTGACTTTTGGCCTAACTCTTTGTTCTTTAAGGGGACTGGCAAATTAGTGGCCTTTTTTTCATTGTTTTTGTTGCTCTTGGCCAGCTTCCCTCTCTTACATAAAAAGTGCATTGATCGCTCGAGTAAAATAATGATAGCCCCTGCGCCACATGGTCTTGTTGTGGTACTTAGGATAATCATTGAAATGGTGCACACTTTATTGATCAAGTACCATTATAGTGTCTCCGTACAATACCCAGCCTTAACGTTGGCGGTGGCTTTAACACTTGTGGATGTGAAGGTGCTGGTGGTGCGTGGATGGTGAGGCCAGCCAGGGTGAGGGAGGTGGTGGTGAGCCCTCACAGAACGGGCGGCAGCGTCAAGGCTCGGGAGGGAGGCGGCCAGTCGCGTGTCGGCCGCCGTCTAGTGAACACTTCTGCGGTGCCGTCAGAAGCTCGCCTCCACGCCCGGCACAGCGCGATCTGTTCCTTCCCGACGGTTTGTATGTATTGCTCCCGACACTCGTATTTGCTGTTCATCTCCATCTTAATTAGCGTCCGTGGGAAAACGCCCGCACGTGGCACCTTCACGTGGGTATTGCCGCGTAACTCAGATTATTGGCTCAGGTATTAGTCTGTCATAATCTCTTAAAGACAATAGTGCCTAGGTGTGGATGAGTACTCAGTATATAGAATGTTCGTTATTGTACTTTTTTTCCAACCAACGTTATAATACATAATACATAGGAAAGGGATTTATTATGTTTGCCGCACTCCCTCCCACGTGCCTCTATAGAGCAGCCACGTTAGGAGCTATGTAGGGAAGATGATTAGCAGCTTTATTCTATGAGTGTCAACTTTGCTGGTTTGTGTGACTAGGAGAGGAACGAATCACCTCATGTTGTAAATGTTAGCAAAGATTTCATTTTTTTATATTATTATTCAGTCCCGTTTTATTTAGTACCATATAACCATACGGAACGTCGAATCAGTCTAGCTATGTAGTATTCACAATATTACTATTCCATTTTTGTATGCAAGAAATATGATTTCTTTTTAACGTTAGAAATTCATTGACAAAGAATTTCCGGATAGGTTGATTACCAAAAATGTCAACTTCATTGTGACAAAAGATGCATGCAAGGTTTCTCATTGTATGTTCAGAAAGAAGACAATTTTACGTCCCAAAGTTAGAGACGCAACGTGACAGAGAAGCGTTTGAACCTCCTGACGAAGGGAGTGATTTTATTGGCTGGCAGGCTGGAGGAAGAAGTGAGAGAGAGAGAGAGAGAGAGAGAGATGGCTTTTTTCCGTCGTGGCTAGAGTTGTTTGGGGGAACAGCCTCCATCCTAATTAGTAATAAACATGTGCCACATTTTTCCCCTCCTTCCACACAAATGATGTAAAATGCGGCGAGTTTAATATTTCCTTTGGGACTCGGTGAATTGGTTCCGTATTTACAACCACCATTAAACAAGAGTAATGAAAGCATTCGCCCCATCCCAGTGTAGTATTTATGCCCAACCTTTTATTTCTGTGGAGGGGTAACTATTAATGATTGCTGTCCCTGTGGATGTAATGAGGAGTGATTATTTCAGATTCTTTCATATTACTCTGGGAAAAATTAAATGCCCGAACTTTCTTGGGTTTTGCCATAGTTATTTCTTTAGTCAGTTTAGATTGCTGTCTACATAAAGTTCATAGTAACGTATTTTCTTTGCTTTTTTTCACAACTCAGTTTTATGAACGATGGAAGGCTAAATATGAAAAGATCTACTGTTGATTCCTCTGTCAGTATGAACTTTTATTCTCGTAAAGCTCCGGTCGAGTTAGATTATCCTTTTTTCAATTAATTTTAACATGATATCAGT
Organism: Callinectes sapidus; assembly: GCA_020233015.1. Taxonomy (NCBI): domain Eukaryota; kingdom Metazoa; phylum Arthropoda; class Malacostraca; order Decapoda; family Portunidae; genus Callinectes; species Callinectes sapidus. The sequence goes on along the minus strand of CM035188.1, from coordinate 1,151,785 downwards.
ATGGAAAGTTTGTTCAAAGACTTTCCATAGCAATATTAACGTTTTAGATATTCGGCTCTTTAAAGTTTCAAGTAACAGTTCTCTTCATTCTATTTTCATCAGCTTTTGGAACCTTGCCACGTAAAATATGAAAAAATATTCAAAGATCTCCAATATCAACACAAATTTTTGTGTTCAAAATGTTCCAATTAACAGTCAACGATGCCGTTATTCATAATTTTTCCCCCGTCACCCAAAGTTTGACAGAAGCAATGAGGCCTTTCTTGAATGTCGCGCTGTAAGAAGGACACACAACATCGCTAATTGGCCAAGTTTGTCAGAAGAAGTCACGGTAAAGAAGCATGTGGGTCACTCTCCAAAAGATCCCAAGTTGAAGGAGCCGCCCCTCACTTCCCACCACTCGGCTGCGTGTTGCCTTGTGCTGTGGGGTCGTGTGTGAAAAAGAACTGCATGTTATTTCTCGTTTTCTTTTTTTCATTTTGATTGTTTACAGTGAATCGTCAAATTGTTATTGAATTATAAGAATACAAACAATATCTTACGAAAACACGTATTGAAGAGAGAAAGTTGAAGTATTCTCTGATTTGTTTTCCATTTGACTGATTTTGCGAAGACATGCTGGTGGAAACTTCAGACCTTTTCTTCCCTTACCTCGAAAATTCCGTTTGAAGTTACAGGGGTCTCAAAATGATGTTCTTACGGTTTTCATGACAGATTAACAATATCTATACATTAAGAAGAAGGCAGATAGTCTTGAGAAACCAACTCTGTCACTGGCCTTCGAAAAATATTTGGAATGAGAGACCAAAGCCTTTCTCGATACAAGTCTTTATTTCATTGCAGCATGTTGCCCAGAAATTTGTTGTATATATTAATGATGGAAAGAAATCAAATCACATTATTGAGTCTGAATCATCACAGAACCTTAAATTTAACTGGGATACTGTTTATTAACATTTGTATTATTATGGTCCGGTTTTTCACAATAGGATCAGCTTCATCTTGTTGTTTAATGTTTAATTTATTTGTTTTCTCTGACACTGCGAGATCTAAAATATTTGCTTAAATGTAACTGAATAAACTTTCCAAACTGACTGTGGCAAACTTCATAAAGATCGATGAAAAAAATGGTATACAAAGTTATCGGTTCACTGAAGCTTAATGGAATCGGAATACTGATATGGGAAGTAACTGAATAAACTCGACTCCACCAGTTGTATTTGGATAGCCTTTTGTGTGTCCATCTCCATATATTGATATTTTACTTTACTGAATAACAATGATGTGCTGTTGAGGTTTTGAGCTACAATGGTACAAATTTTCCTCAAGTATCAATAAATATCTGCGCTGTGAATAAGATAATAGAAATATGAGGATTACTTGCAGGCTGTTTATAGAAAAAAAATCACTAAAAACTATAAAAAAAAGAAAAGAAAAACGTCAGTAGCTCTTATACAGTATACAGAATATTTGGATTTAATGCATCAGAGTAAGATGGAAATACGAATGTGATTCATTACTTACAGCACACACTCAGCTGACATATTAATTGTGATTGAAAAACTTCTCCTTTGATCACTGTTATGTAGATCAATAAAACGGTTTGTCTAATCATTACATAGAGAATACTGTATAGTTTGGATATTATTCACGTATTTATAGACGAGATACAATATCATGAGTGCATATTGGTGCGCTATGTAGTTCACGCTTAGTTAATAAATCTGTTGTGGAATCAAATTGCACGGAAATATGAATTAAATTCCTCCATTTTCATTCCGTTAAAGGCAATTTCAAACATGTACTCCGATCGGATCAAATAAATATTTTGCAGAAAAATTAAATATTCCCTTTTATGAATAGTTTTTATTTTCTTCTTTGTTAATTTGCTCTTCAAATTTGATTTTACGGCTTCATTGCTACGTGAAGTACCGAAAGCTCAGGGGAAAATAATGGAGGTCTGTGTGTGTGTGTGTGTGTGTGTGTGTGTGTGTGTGTGTGTGTGTGTGTACAGACATATAAAACCGAGAGCAAGACAGACACAAAAACGCACATAAAAATGAACACGTTAGCGAGGTAACACTATCATTGCTCAGACAATCCGTTTATCATCGCCATCTCAGTGTGGCTCAGACAGGATTCATCAGTTAATGACAAAGGAAAAAATTATCAAAGAGTATATTTGCAGGGAACTCTATACTGCATAATGGGTTGAATTCGCAGTGCCTCGACAGGGTCACCATAACCCAAGAGGTCTAGTGGCTTGCCGTTCACACCCTGCCATTCCCTAGCTAATGAAACGACGTGGAAGAAAAGAATGTGAATAATCAGAACGAAATGTAGGAAACAAGGTCAAAAGTCTCGTTATGTTTGCGTGTTGCTGCTGCACTGTGCTGATAACTGTGCGTTTTTAGGCATTTATCTATATTTACGTCTTTGCAACAATGTTTGCGAACGGTTTGGGATGTGTGTGTGTGTGTGTGTGTGTGTGTGTGTGGTATTTTTCTTACCTGGTTCAATGTAACATATTTTTTGCACATCTCTATGAGTCATGTTCCTCACAACACACTGCTTCACCAATAGGAATGTGACTCTTCTGGTTTCCTCTGCACCCTTATCAGGAACAACCACTAATGAGAGAGCTAGTTAGGTTATCATTTTATACTACATTATACTATTTTGAATTGTACAAAGGTGTCTTTTTTTTATTACATCGTGTACTTTATTTTGTCCAAAAACGCCGGTATCACAGCACATATCAAATGAAAAAAAAAAAAAAAGATAGAATTCATACGCATTGATTATTGTGTTGTGTAAGATAATATCCAGTGTATTGTTTTGTGTTGAACATTAGTAGAAAAGAATATGGCCTGGAACACAGCCCAATATCGCCACCAACAATTATTGTCAGTGTACAACAACGAAAAAATAAATAATGCTGACAATAATCTATGAAATGAGGGCATTGCACCAGGCGAAATCATTTCCCGTAAAGGATAGTAATGATGTTGTTGATGATAGTAATGATGATGTTAATAGTAATGATAATGATAACAATGATAATAATGATGATGATGATAATGATAATAATGATAATAATAATAAGAAGAAGAAGAAAAAGAGTTATGAGAAGAAAAGAAGAACATGAACAAAACGAAGCCAAGCACCGAGATAAAAGAAAAATAAATAAAAAATCGTTATGTGATTATAAAACACACAAAAAAAGGGAGAAAGAAGAGAGAGAAAAAAAACTTCAATCTTCTATTCAACTATTTTTCAGGGATCGACCCCTCAGTGAACCTTTTTTCCCATCATCATTTAATTTGCCCTTAGCCAGACTCCCTTCTTGTATAAAAAAAAGACAAATAAGATTAAAGAAACGAGTACATTTAAAAGAAAGGGACTGAGAGACACGCCCGAAGTAAAATCACATACATTTTTCAAACTATGAGACGCAAAATGATTTTTCGGACCATTTGCAATTTCTTCCCGCCTTAAATCTTTCGCTGGGTCCCGCAGACACATCCGCCTCTCCTCCTGAAGGGCGACGCCTCACGTTTTGCTCTATATTCATGGGCAGGAGGGCGAGCTGTGCCACTTCCTCTTCGCTCCCAACCTCCGGAATAGAGAGGAGATCAGGAGACGCTCGGTAGAAGAGGAATGGAGTCTTCAGAAGTTCACAAGAAATCTGGGAGCCGCCGTATTGGAGCGGCGGGGGCAGCCATGGCGGAAACAAGTAGGCGACAGGGAATAGGAATAATGCGAAAAGGACACCAAAGAGCGGATGGAAATGTAGGAGGAATACCTGAAGGAAAGCGAAAAGGAAGATTGGTTAGGAAAGGCAGAAGAAGAAACCTTAGGATGCTGGGAGGATGAGATTGAAGACAAGAAAATGTAGGAAGAAAGAAAAAAAGATAGGAAACACAGAGCCTCAAAGAAAATGCAAGTAAAGTGTTAAAAGAAAAATGACACGAGATAAGAAAAGAAAAGGGAGAGAGAATTTTAGAGGGAGGTTGGAAGGAAAATGAAAAGATAAGAAATAGAAGAGAAAAATGCCCGTTGGAAAATGAGAAAGACGACAAAGAGATTTCCCACGCTTACTCTGATTAGATTTGAGAATTTGGTAATGTGGACCACTCGCTTTTTGTGGGAAATATAATAAAGCAGGAATTAGAGGCAGGAAGCTGTGATGTCCTGATGAAAGGTCTCCACCCACCTCTCTCTCTCTCTCTCTTCCCCTGTAGATTAACTCCTGCAAAAATATATTACATTGCCAAATGAATATTAACCCCAGACTACTTCATAATTGAGTAATGCTAATGCCGATATAATACACTTGATTGATTGAGGGATGTGGTTCGCCAGTTCGTCCAGGAAAAAAAAAGTTACGTAATTCATCTCATCCGGAAAGCTTTTTGAATAGATACGATAAACTTACGACTTACCACCCTATTCCTGGGTATTTTAACCTCTCATAAAGACTATATATCGGAAGGACACTATTGGAATTTGTCAGGGATGCTCAAGGGTTTTCTTTGACTGGAGTAATAGTTTAACGTGTATTCCGTTGAAGTTGATCGCTCGTCTGCGTGAAATTTCTACCTGTAAGGAAAGTATTGTTATTTATTCGTTGTCAGTGCACAGCCTTTGAATTCAGTGTTTTAGATAACTTTTTTTCCTTGCTTGATGCGAATGAAAACACTAGATAATACTCTCTCTCTCTCTCTCTCTCTCTCTCTCTCTCTCTCTCTCTCTCTCTCTCTCTCTCTCTCTCTCTCTCTCTCTCTCTCTCTCTCTCATACGCAACAAACTGTAGAGTACCTGAATAGGAGACAGGATGTCATAAAAGATTCACAAAATACACCGTAAAGCTGGTAAATCCTGACAGAAAGGGTAGTGGTAGTGGTGGTGGTGGTGGTGGTGGTGGCACTGATAAGGGTGGTAAGCATCAGAGTGGTTCATGCAAGATAGAATAGCTGGCTCTTTTAGTGCGTGATTCCCCTGCGCTACTCCATTATTTTCTACTCGCTATCTTTTTTCTCTTGTTCTCTCCTCCCTCATTTCCTTTGGTTCACTTTCATCTATACACAGTCGGTTGCAGAAAGTTTTGCTGTGTTTTCAAATTAATTATAGGAATACAAATTGCTTATTATAAAACTGTATATCTGTTATGACGTACGAGCCCCCCCTAGCGGTAGGTTATTGGGCCACAGGCTATTTAATAACAGCGTTGAAAGGCGTCAGCTGATCAGATGTACTGTAGGATGAATTGCTTCATAACTAAAAGCGACGTGGTTCACTGCCTGATGAAGTGGCGGGAGGGAATCGAGGGACTCAGTAACTAACCCTCGTAAGGGAGCATTGCCAGCGATGGGATGAACACTGCAGGGCGAATTGCTGGGATGAAAACCTATTCTCATTTCTTATTTCCAAGCTCACCTTGCCTCTCCAGGCAGCCTTGTTACCTTTGATACTTCGTTAATTGTAATACTTCGTTCGTTTTATTTTGATTATTTTAATAAGCTGCTTCACCTTTCTGGGAATTAGTATTACTGTTCGTCATTTCATCCCCGCTGGTTCTCTGCTATAAGGAAAACAGAAACAAGACTCGGCATTATTCTCTCCAGGAAATGCGGTGGTGTATCACTTCGAGTTTTTATCATTATTGTACCGGACATGGACCTGTAGGGTTATAGCCTCAGGTTACAGCCTCAGTATAACCGATACGGGCTTCAGTAGTTTCTGGAAAGGCGAGTCCGCTCCTGTATTATTATTTAGTTACTGAAGGGGAAACAGCGTCAGCCGAGCGTGTCAAAGCCCTTCCTTAGAGACTTTCCATTGTATTGTTTCAGTGTTCCTGCAACCCGCAATGCCGCCGTTTGTGACGCAGTGTTGACCTTTGTTGTTGAGTCACGTAAAGGAACTCCACCACAAGCATTGCTGATTCTCTTCCAGAACTGACTTTAGTAGCAATTACCAAAATTGTCGCGTAGCGCCCGCCCCCTTAGGGAAAGAAAATATTTCTGGGTCTTAGAGAGTAGAGAGTGCGAAGCAAGACTCTAACCAGGGAACACAAACATGAGCTTCTATAACAAAGAATACTACTCGCTTTGAGCTGTCGTAGTATTGACCAACACTTGCCTCTAATTTCCCTCTCCTTTTTGCTTAGCTGTTCGTTTTTCTTCTCTCTTCTCTCGCCTTCCTCCCAATTCTTTATTGTCTCCTCCTCCCCTTATATACGCGCACATGCACAGTCTTACCTCCTCTCATCTCCCTTCTTCAGCCTCTTGTCTCTTTACTGGACGCTGTGTGCCTCTATTCCCTCCGGAGACGCCTGACTCTAAGTGAATGCCGTGGACACAGCAGTGGTAAGTCTGCAGTTAAAGTCTCTCTCGTCGAGAATTGCGCGTGCTCAGACCGCCCTTAGGGAGCTCTTCGCCTCTCCGTCGCAAATTTCCCAGAGGACAACCAGAGGGAAAGGACGCCTTCCCATTTGTGGTTTGCCAATCTAACTTGACGCAGACACCACGCGGGAATATGAATAATAAAGAAATACAAAGTGGTGGATGTTGTTCTTCATTTTCTTTTCTTTATTTGTTTTAAAAGTATGTCGGTGGAAAATTTAGGTATCTTTAGGCGAAAAAATTGTTAAAGAGGTTAATTTTGAACGGTGCAATATGGAAACATCTCATTCTTAATGCCTAGTTTCGTTACTTCTATTAATGAAGCTTGAAAGTTGTTTTAGGTTGTTAATGGGTCAGGAAACAGGTGTTATACTGCTTAGCGATTCGAGGGCATAACATTCGCTCTCGTCACGTGGCTGCTTATCCTTATCCACTCATCCACACCCGCCGGATCGCACTGTATTTCATTTTAAGGTCACTGAAGACTTCAATCGAACCAAATAATGTACTGATTAAAGCGGAAAACATTCACCGTCACGCATCTAGTCGAAAACATTCCTCCACGTAGGAGAGGGCTAAATTTTCTTGTTAGTGGAAAGGAAGAACGTCACAAAGGCAGGTCAGGATCGTTGCCCTCACTTCCTAACAAACCGGGCTTCCCCCCCAACCCAGCTCGCCATGGACCCCGCCAGGATTCTTCAGATCATCACCAACAGCACCTGGATGGGTGAGTATTATAGTTAGGTTCTTCCGTATGTAACCTAACCTCATTGCGATATATACTCGTAAAGCTTTCTATATCCGTAAAGAATCGTGTCATTAACGTTGCCAGGTTACTCTTTCAGTAAACGCTCCACCTTGTCTTGATTGCATGCCTTACATTCACTTAGCTTCCGTCCCTTCTATTCATCCTCTGTTCTTGAAGCAATCACAAATTTATTCTTTAACGTTGATTCTTTCTGCTACGCTTTGCCGCCTTTGACCCTTCCTGATTAGTTACGAATGTCCCTATTTTTGTGCATTAAGTGAATTGCTCCTTCTAATAGCAATCAACGACCTGTGATGTGATGTCTTTATGTAACATTTGTGTTTCAGATCTTAAACATTCCAGATGACCTGCATTTTTTTTCCCACCAGATGGTTTGCGCGCGCGCGCGCACACACACACACACACACACACACACACACACACACACACACACACACACACACACACACACACACACACACACACACACACACATGTGTGTCTATTTATCTATCCATCTGTCTTTCTCTCCATCAATCTATTCAATGAGGGTTTCATTAGTACATCCTTCGGATAAGTGAAGTCTTCCTCCTCAGCAGGATGCCATTGGCCTATATCTCCGCGTCGTCTTTTCAAAACTCAATTTGCTTCTCAGAGGCCATCAGCATTAACTTGTTAAGGATATGCAAACTTTCCTCTGCAGCTTTGCACTTCCTTCGTCGAGATTTTATCATTCAAATGTAACCCATTGCAGAGCGAAGAACGGCAACATTGCTGTAGCCACAGTTGTCATGTGGCTAAATAGGGGAAGTAGTATAACTATGGGTGCAACAAATCTGCGCCATGCTGAAACCAGCTTACTCTTCTCTTTCCGGACCTCTCTGCACTGTTTGCCAGGCCAAAACCTGAAGACATACAGACGATTATCTCCATTTTCTCTTGTCTCACGTCTTCTTTCTTCATTTTACTGTACTTTATTTGATTTGATTTTGGATTTTCACTTTTTTTTATGAATAGGCTTAACAGTAACATTGAGTACTTGTCGAAAAGTAAGGAAGAACTAAATTTGTCATCCAAAATCAAAGTGCGACGTTAAGTATGAGGTTTCCACACTCTGTATCGGAATATTGATGATGATAGATCGCTGCAGCCGTCATTTCTTTCCTGCACATGCAAAGTGACATGAAGGAAAAAGACAGGAATGAAATGCCCAAAAGAAATGTTGTTTTTTGTATTGTTTCGTAAAGTTCCCGGGAGATTGGCCTCCTGCTCGCTATGCCGGTCGTTTTCAGTCCTCTTTACGGCATCGAAGGAATGTTACACCCTAATATTTCCCAGAAGAAGTTGTACTGGTAGGAGGGGGAGAAGAGGGAAGAGTAGGAGGAGAGAAGTAGCAATAGTTAAAGGGCTTTGGTACCAAAATATCCTTCTCATTAAGATTGTACATAAAAACAAAAAACAGTATATAATTTATTTTTTTCTGTGTGCATCACACCTTTTAAGGTGATTTCTTAGTGACAAAAGTAGAGACAGACTGATGAACAACGGAGGGAAGGAAAGACACAGACAGCCAGACAAACAGACAGACAGACAGACAGACCCAGGCAGGTGAAGGGAGAAACGCGCGATTAAACAGACAAGCACTTGGTGAGCACGATTCGTTTAGCTTTCAAGATTATTCTCCTCACCACGAGATTAACCAGCAGAACTCTTACCACTTTCTTTTTTCTTTCCAGTTCGTTACCCTTTTCTTTTCTTCTCTGTTTCCCTCCTCTGCTTCGCGTCTTATTTTTCTCTCTCAGGATATGGTAACGTGTGCAAGGGTTGTGTTAAAGGTACAGTGTTTTTTTTTTTCCCCTTTCTCTTTTTTTCTTCACTACAGAACAGTCTCTACTTATCAGCTTTTTGTTACTGTTGTCTGGCTACTTTTGCTTTTGCTGATGTTGATGAAGAGGTCAACAAGGGAGTGACATATTGAAGCATCACTCGTCCAAGTAACAAGGCAGCGACGGTAACAAGATCGCCGCCTCCCAGTTTTGTCCACATTAACCCCGAACAGAGCGTGAAAATTAAATGAGATTTTCCTGGAGGCGGCGGCACTGTCGTGAAAGAGCGAGAGGCGAGGCGCGAAACTAAGCAAATTGGAAAAGTGACACAAGAAGGTGACGACGCGCCGTTCACTTTGTCCTGTATTTTGAAATGGTTCAATTTTTTTACGAGCATTTTCCACAGAGATGACTCGTCTGGTGTGGTCCTCGCCGTGTTTTCTTCATTAACGACACAGACTCCTTGCTAATTCATCCGCCACCACTGATAATAATTCTCTTGCCCCACGTGTTGAAATAGAATGATTAATATTTCACCTGCAACGGAAGAAGTTTTGGATATTTTCAGCTATGTTACAAAAAATAAAATCATCGCAATCCCAATATAATCTTTTGGTGATATTAAACTGATGCCCTAGTGTTGAAGGGTTTAAAAATACCTCTCGAATCATTAAAATACATATAAACACCAACAACAGGTTACTTGAGGGGTCAACAGTTCAAGCAGACATCAACAGAATATAAACGGTTCCGCTATTCAAAGTTGTACCACCTCCTGTGCCTCTATTGTGCCTAGGTTTGCCACTATGTACAATGTGTGATACTATTGTTGATATATGAAGCGTTCACAGAGAGAGGAGCGTGTCAGTGTAAACAGAGAGAAGGTCATGTTTTGTGATGCGTTCTCAGTCTCAATCCAGCCGCTTTTGATGCTTTTGACAGGGACACAATTGATCGAGATGGCGAGAGAGAGAGAGCGAGGGGTGGGGGGGAGCTGTCCTGTTTACTTTGAAGGTGAAATCTGTTTTGATAAGTTGCCTCACTTTCTGACAGCCTCGAGGTTTGTCTTCAATTATTGACCGTCTCGAATGTTGGTCTCTGTACTGAGAAGCTTAAGGTCTTAGATTTTCTTCAGAACAGATACTTATATGTATTTTCCCCACGAATTTCGTTTTACGCACAAATTATTTACTCTCGACAGTGATATATGTAATCCACCAAAATACCAGAAGCTCTCAGACGTCTTTCCGCCACCTCCACTGCGCTAAGCCTCCCTCCTGCAGCTCTATTGAATAACACACTCCTCCCTTCGCTTCCCTAATTGGGGCATAAAAAAGATTACGGCTTTGGAGGTGAGGGTTTGATGATCGACCTGACATGTGCTACAGGATATCATGTAACACTACGTGATGGAAGGGGCGAGGAAGAAGGGGTGGTGTTGGGAGAAAGCCCCGTGTTCTGAAATACTTTGCTTTGCTCTCTCACGACTATATTCTAAGGCCACAGAGATGATTATTCCGATTGTCATGACTGTTTCTGGGCTTGAAAATGTAGGGATATTTTTATTCTATTACTATATCCATAAAACAACTATATTCATAAAACAACATTAAAACCCCGTTTGAAATGGGTACAGAGGGAGTTGTGCGTGTGATATGGAGTGCTTGTGAGTGTGTGTCAAGTTGTTGTAAGGAATTGATTAATTGCAAGTCTTTTACTGGATGAAGTTAAGATGGATAGGTTGTGTGTGTGTGTGTGTGTGTGTGTCAAATAGTTGCTAAAGATATAAATGTGTTTAAAAAAAGTAGAAATATCAAAGAACGGATAAAATAGAATATTGTGAAGTAGTTCCGAAGATTTAAGCAGAAATAGAATACATTTGTTTTGTATTCAAGTATATATATAATCTGAAAGGGAAAAAAAGAGTATATATTGAAGTAAAAGACTAGAAAATGAGAAGAAAAAAAAGATTAGATAAAAGAAAAAACTAAAAAAGGCGAGAAAGTATGAGACAAAAAGAAAGAAGTGAACTTGCCAGGAAGACATAAACACTGCAAGACTAGAAGGGAATGTGGGTGGACGAACCGCAAGAAGGAGGCAAGGAAGACTTAATTAAAAGTTTACCGAGAGACGAGGAGACGAGTGGGGGATAAGAGGAGCCTCAAGATATGAAGGAAGGAGCTGGAAGGAGCCGCCGTCATGGAAGCAATGATGGCAGTACTACACGGGAACATATTTTCTCTCCACCTTACTGAAGAAATATGGTCCCGCCGCGTCTCGTTGTGTGTGTAGTGCTGCAGAAAAGACAATCCCCTGCAGGTTCTCTTCTCAGTTTTGTGAAGCGCCTGTCTCGGGGAAAGGAAAAATGTGTGCACTCTTATTCTTCTCTCTCTCTCTCTCTCTCTCTCTCTCTCTCTCTCTCTCTCTCTCTCTCTCTCTCTCTCTCTCTCTCTCTCTCTCTCTATGATAATTCTAGTGATCAAAAGCTGAAACTAATCGCCCATTGTGACGCAGACATTAGGGAGGTGGGATTATCCTATTGACTGTTATAGCTGTTTGCATAGAGAGGTGTGTGGTGTTTAATGTGGGCGGGAAGCATACTTAATGCCCCCATGCCTAATGTTTGATGCTCTGACGTATGGTAATGGAAAGCAAGGTTGGTACATTAAGCGGCTACATGCGTCACTGTTTATCATCGTCATCATAGCAGTGGGTGTGAAGTTATTATGAGGAACAATTAAGGCTGTGCTAACTCGCTAGGCATGATAATGATGGTGTGATGTAGAATACGAGTAAATGGTGTTTGGTTAGGTTTGTAGATAGTCTTGTTTGAATTTGTTGTTTTGTGAGAAATGGTTTGTTGTTTGACATGTGGTGGACACGAATCCACTATTTAATTAATAGAATTTTGATTGAAAATATAGTGAGAATACTGTGTCTTTGCATGCCTAACCTAACCAGCTTAAGAAGTTGAAGAAAACTAACGATAACTATAGAAATTCTTAAATTAAAAGAGATTGAAATGATCTGCAATGAAGTATACGATGCGTCAAATGTGTTTATCTCACTTCACTGAGATTGGCAAGCTAGGCAACGCTCACGTGACCTGCCAAGCATCCAAGCATGTACCACGCCTTCCGGTCACGAACTTACCGCAACGTCCGTCATGCGTTTACTCCCAAGACAAACTGTTAGACTACCACACTTGCTACTAAACTACACGTTGCACCTGGACTTTCTGACATCGCTAATTCGCAAAGTTTGGTCATGTTCACTGTGCACCTGTCGCTTTGTTAGTCACTTCTACATGCGCCTGCGGTTACACACGTTTGCTGGCTCACTTCCATGGAAACGTGGCGTGCAGTTGTGAGCGGCACCGACTTGGATACTCAGGTCTGTATTCAGAAACGCTTGGCTCTCTCACTCGACTAATTTCCAAGGCCACAAAGATGATCAGCTGTGTTTTCAAGAGTGTTTCTCCAGTTGATGATGTGGAAATGTTATCACTCTGTCTCTAGAACCTTAAAAAAAACACCAGAAAAATTTCGTGTCAATTAGAATGAAGCCTCGTGAAACAGTGGAAGTGTTTGAGAATACGAGCGTCAGTCAGCCCAGTCACTAAGCCCACAGTCCTCCTCAGAGCACATGTGTATCTCTCATGTCACTTCCACTCCCAAAAGTCCTTCCCTAGAAATTTAGTCCAAAACCATTCTCTCTTCACGATGAGCTCCCCATTCTAATCCAACCTAATCTATTCTGTCAAGGGGAGCGTGTAAGTCCCTTGAGTGAAGTGCAGAGTAGTGTAATCAATAATGTTCAGACAAGTTTCAAGACAATTATTTTCCAGTATTCAATTATCCTTTTTCTTTTTCCTTTTTTGGGTGGCCGGCTTTTTAACTTTCACTGAGATGTACACCACAGCACAATCCTAAAACAACGAAATCTTAAGAAACATCGATAAGAAAGATAGAAAACATAATTAAAAAGAGTATATTTAACAGTCTTTAGCTAGTACAGTGCTATCAGATGGTTGAGTTAAGACAAAAGATCTCAGGGATGGTTTGTTAATACGGAAGACAAACCAAATCGTTGGAAAAGTACTAAGTGGGCCTTTTTTATATTTTTGTTGTCTTTGGTCATCTCTCTTACATAAATAGGACAGAATTATAGTTATTTTTATTTAGGTTATCTTTTCGTAACGCAATGATAAGCTTACGAGTATATGCAGAGATATTTATGTAGTCACCTCATCATCTCAAAACAGAATGTGTGTTTGTTTTTCTTATCAGCAACATACGGTTTAATAAGAAAATTATATGAGATTCCATTCCGTGGGTCAATCTCGGCTTACCCCGCACAAACAAACAGATCCCGGAGGAAATCTTTAGGAGACAATCAAGGTTACGTTTCCATGGTAACAAGAAACCAATATGATCCAAGAATACATTGTCTATCCCACGTCTTTACCTTCTTTTTTTTTATCAGCCACGCTCGTATTACAACACACTACACATTCCACCAGCTTCCCTACACACCACAGCTGCAAATATTGACACCACAGCCCCGCCAAGCCACCACCGCCCCCCCTGCGTGCTGCCACTAATCCCACAAGTCCTCACTGAGCCCCACTGTGTCGTCACACCCCTCACTCACTGTAAACCCGCCCTGCCTCATTTCCACGCTTGCCTTCCTCTTGCTCACCACTCTAAATTTCCATGTACTTGTCCTTTCTCTTTCTCTCTCTCTCTCTCTCTCTCTCTCTCTCTCTCTCTCTCTCTCTCTCTCTCTCTCTCTCTCTCTCATCCGTCCCTTCTCTGTGTTCTCTGGAAAACATAAGAGTTATAATATTTACGTACGTGTCTCACATTTGCACCATTCACGTGTGTTTTTTCTTCCTTGGATGGAGCAGACCATTGAGTGCATTAGTAACTGTCCTTACCAGATATGTCGGTCACGCCGCGGAGCTTATCTGATTAGGAACGGTGAGCGGACCCCGGTTGGAGGCGAATGAGGGAAGAGGGGAGGGTGAGGGAGAGAGAGAGAGAGAGAGAGAGGGGGAAGAGAGGAGGGGTGGTGTGCAAAACAAGTCTCTCAGGATGGACTGATTTCAAATTCTGTGGTTATCGCTTCATCGTCTCTTTCCACCACCACTACTTTCTCTCTCTCTCTCTCTCTCTCTCTCTCTCTCTCTCTCTCTCTCTCTCTCTCTCTCTCTCTCTCTCTCTCTCTCTCTCTCTCTCTCTCTCCTCGGCATTTTCTTTCCTGCGAACATGTTTCCATTTAATTTCCTTTACTTAATCTCACTCTTTTCATTTTTATTCATAAGTGCGTATCATGTTTTCATTGTTTCCAGCTTCAGTTTTATTTCGTTTCCTTTTATGTGCGTTCACCTTTTTTGTGTGTTTCTTTCTATATTTTTCTTTATTTTTTTTCTAAACGTATTCTGTCGTCACGCTTTTTCTTGCTCATTTTTATTCACATTTTCCTTCAACATCGGATTGAACCCTTTCTCTACTAAGTATTTTTTTTTCCATACAGTTTTTTAGACATTTTTTATCACAGCCTCTTGAATAATTCTGAAAGCTGGAGAATACAAAAATGAAACTTGTATTGTGAGAGAGAGAGAGAGAGAGAGAGAGAGAGAGAGAGAGAGAGAGAGAGAGAGAGAGAGAGAGAGAGAGAGAGAGAGAGAGAGAGAGAGAGAGAGAGAGAGAGAGAGAGAGATTACAATGTTCTAAATGTTGATGAAGGATGGCCATAACTGTGAAAATACAAGTTAGTAGTGGTTAAAACAAAGGACTCTCACACAAACCTGAAAAAAAAACATTGACATCCACTGCCTGTAAAAATCAGCATTTCGTAAACATGAAGGTGAGAAAGCATCTTAATTCTTGTCCAGGTTAGTTCTGCTACATAACTCTTGTTTGATGATGCATTTTATTTATTTTTTTTTTTTATTCCTATTCTCATTCTTTTCTCTTGATGGACAGTTTTGGTGAGACTTCTTCCTTGTATTCTGTTTATCTAACATATGTGAGTGTTGTGACGCGAAGAAATTCAAGACTGCAAAACAATGAAGTCACTCAAGTAATAATGTTGTCGTATATATGTTTTGCACTGAAAATTGAATAAAAACCATAAAATACCAAATTGTGAACCTTGTACCATACGAGAGTAATATGTTCAAGAATGTACATAGATGAGAGGCCTGAGAGCGACAAAACATGTATTTAATATTAGAGTTTCGAGCTGCTCAAATATGCCAGTTTACTAAAAATAGAGTGTGGGAAACATCCAAGTAAATTACGAAAAAGAATTCTGGTGCAGAAGTAATACCTTCGCAATCCAGGCTTTCTTTTTTCCCCGTTCATCAAGCTTCATTTCTTGCTCTGCACGGGAAATGGAATTGTCTTGCGCCACGAGATGTGTACCACGCGTGACCTGAGTGAGCTATTGCCTGACAGAGCTTTCATCGAGAGAGAGAATCTGGATTTCGGCTAAAAACCCACACAGCGATGTACCATGGAGCCTCGCCTTGCCTCACCCCCCACGGCCCGCTAACCCCAGCCGTCCTGCACACCTCCCACCTTCCCACAGCCCTTACCCGCATCCTCGCAAAGTAAGAAAGAATTTTTATGCTTTCTGGACATACCACTACCACACTGATGAGGGAGCGTCCTCTTCCTACCACTAGAAAGGAGCGCTTCTCTCCTTCCTACGGAAAGGAAAGACTCTCCCTGCCACGGGAACGAAGCAGCGTCCTTTCTACCACAAGAATGAAGGTCTTTCACTCTACTACGAGAACGATAGACGTCTTCTCTCCCTGCCAAGAGAACAACAACAAAAAAAGATTGCTTTTCTACCATCACGAGAATGAAGGAGCGCCTTTCTACCTACCGCAGGAATAGAAGGTGCCTGTCTTCCCGCAGCCAAGCTAAGTGAGTACCGCCCACGCCACGTCACTTCATGTTCCCTGACAGCCACCGCCCGTTCTGTGATGCATTTTGATGCGCCTCATTAGCCCCTCCCGCTGGGGATGGTGCTACATTTTATTCGACGAGCGCCTGTTTTTTAGACAGGCCTTGTCTCGAAGTCGACCAGTCTCTAGTAGTAGACTGTCGCGTGCCATTTCTCCGTGAAAAACTTAATCATCCTCTTATCATCAATAAGTCGGACATTTTTACTTCCTCTGAAAATGTGAATCGAGAAATATTTGAACTCCACATTATGTAGATCTTGCGTGTGTGCTTGTTGCTCTCATTCCGAGGGTCTGTTCAAAATGTAAATCAGAAAATTATTTCTAACACACACACACACACACACACACACACACACACACACGAAAAAACGTGAACTCGGTTAAAAGACTTGTTTGCAATCATTACCGGCATCGCCCTCGTACAGGCCGCGGGGGCCACAACACAAATCCAGCAACATCCCTGCACTGCGGTGTGTTGTTTCATCTCGGTGAAAACGTTAGTTCTGCCAACATTCCCGTACAATTTCCAACACGATGTAAAAAATGGATAAGCTTTCTGGCCAGCAATATTTTATAGGTGACCCAATCGCCAGATTTGTATACCAGCCAGTAACGCTGTGCGTGTACGAGGACGCGAGTTGAGAGTTGGGTCAGCAACCCTCCGAATACTGGGCGTGACAAAAACTGGAATTAGAACTACTGGTGGTGGCACCGCTGACAGTACGTGTGAAATGGTGACCGGTAATGATCAACAGTATGTAATGAGATATGCCATTGTAAACCCACGAAACTTGGACGTGACAATAATTGGAATAAAAGTGCAATCATAGAGAAAATACACGTGTAATGATAGATGACAATCAAAAGTAACAAACAAGTGTAAAATACAATATATGGCTCATGCATGTGACGGGTAGTTACAATGTCCGCACTCCCTTTGCTGGAAACCTTTCGTCTTCATTTTTGAAAGATTCATAATATTGAAAAACATGGATATCCTCCATTTCATTCAATCGTGGTAAATTTCATTCTACCTTTACGTTACTGTCGTATATTAAATCATAACGTGCTCGTGAAAGCTTTGTATTATATGAGAAAAAAATTGATTGAGAAATAGGAAACAGTACTGAAGAAAGAGAATGGCGGTTGAAAGAGACTCAACCCTGTTTCCTTTCTACCATTTCCGTTAACAAGAGGCTGAAAAGGTTTCCAACATTAATTTCCTCTCAGCACTAGGTCTTTCTCCTTCAGTCTTTCCACACCTCGCTTGCCACATGAAGCTCCCTTATTCCAGTCCACTCTGATCTTGAGAGGAGAAGTGTCATCATAATTTGGTTCAAGAAAATATTTAAAGTTGTTATACTTGGAGAGGAGCTGCCGGGTCGGTAGTGTTTAGTCTCGCCTTTAAGTTCACACTTCAACCAAACCCCATTAAAAAAACAGACCACTGATCATTAAACTACCCAAAAGTATACAAATTTGTATATTCTAAACTGTGGAGAATATTTTGTTATTCTATATTGCCAGATATGAACCTCGCTTTTCATTACATATTGTTTTAATCGGCTGTCGTCCTATTCAGTGAATAGAATGTGACAAAGCTTTTTTATATTAATGCTTTAATATTCCATAGATATGTATGGTAACACTAACACTTTTATATAACGAGGAGAGTTTCCTCCCACCACTGGTTAATTGCTAGTTGTCTGTTTCATCAAATTTTCTACTAATAACCTGGTTTCCTAATGTTCCATGTCATACAGTGTGTGTGTGTGTGTGTGTGTGTGTGTGTGTGTGTGTGTGTGTGTGTATATATATATATATATATATATATTTGCACGTGACAATATTCCTTCACATTGTTAATGATAAAGCAGAGACTGCTCCGTGCAGATTAGTTGTCATTCTGCAGGTTTTCTTTTTGATATTCTCTTTGAGTAATATATGATTTTTAGGTTGGTATATCCATGTTTGTTTTATTCTTTTAAATACAGTATATGCTATATGTATGTCTGAAGTAAGTAAGTTCATCTTGTCAGATAATAGCATTCATGGTATTCACTGGACTTTGTGACACCACCACCACCTGAGACACTGAAGATATTGTCAGCGACAGGGCTGAGGATTACGGAGTGACGGGAACTACGGCAGCGACGAGTGTGAGCTGACTGTGTGGTGTGCGTGGGTAGCGGCGGCGCTGAAGGCGTTAGACGGTTAGAGTGACAGCTGAATTGAGGAGATGGAGCTTTACCAATACCATGCGTCATCTTCTCACGACGTAACTCAATAATGGGGAGATGAATTTGACACGCTCCGCAAGGATTCTCTGGGAAATGGTAACGGCACAGTTGGCCCAGATTTTCGGTTCATGCCTCGAGCCATCTGTCTGCAGCAAGTGCGTACCAGTCTCGCTTTAAAGGAAGGTTCCACGTTGTTGATTAAACCCATCCAAATATCTCTCTCTCTCTCTCTCTCTCTCTCTCTCTCTCTCTCTCTCTCTCTCTCTCTCTCTCAACGTCAGAGAAATATAAACAAAACTGAGAATAGACGGAGAAATGAAGGATTAATTATCCCAGCTCGGGTAGTTTGAGGACATTAGGAATGCATTTGTTGGAGTCCTCAGGGAGCAGACACATTAATTTTAGCGGCATCAGATATCACATTGCAGTGCCGCCTTCCTGCTGTGAGGCTTGTCTATTTCTCCTGAGCCCTGTCTAGACATAATTCGTATTCATGTTGTGATAAGAGTTTTGTTTAATTTGTTCTTATTTTCTTGAGTGAAGTGTGAATTGAAACACGATATTAGTGGTGGTGGTTGTGTTGTGTGTGTGTGTGTGTGTGTGTGAGGTGGGAATGCACGCAAACGCCCTTCACGTTTTCCTTTAGTTTTAAACATTATGGGGAAGATCGTCCCCTATCGAATGTTGGAATTATTCACGTGGTATTTGTGTGTGTGTGTGTGTGGATTGTTTTGTAGCTGCGTTTTTTGTGTGTTTTCAGTTTTTATTCATATGTCTTTCTTTATTTACATATTTGTGCTGTATTTGCATCGGTCGCCTGATGAATATTTTCACTCAAATAAGCCACTGTGCCCGTAAATAGAAATGACTACAATAAATAAACAATACTAAAAATGTGTGGGGGAACTAACTAAACAATATCCACTGACATAACATTTTTACTGCTACTCTCTCCACAAGTTTAGCGAAATGGTGCTGTACAAGATAAGAGTATAATTTTGGAAGACACCACAGGCAACAAAATGAGTTATGGGGTAATTTAATCCTTCTAATGCACGCAGTTTGTCATTAATAAGATAAATGGAGTAGACTCAGCAATTAGGTTGTTAGCGGTGAGTCATTAGGGTGCGTTTAAACCCATTCAGTGTCATAACGAGTAATGGACAACACAGAACCTCAGACATCTTCCTCTCAGATATACGTCTTTTGCGCTCCAATTTCGAGTCAGCGTTAGAATTTTGGACTTAAACACTCACGATTTTCCTCCACTCTGGCTGCGCTGAAACGAAAAGGAAAACACTCACGGATTAATGTTTCTGTCTGTTTAGTAGATTTTTCTGTCACTTTTTTTTATGTATGAAGTTTGCTCTCTCTCTCTCTCTCTCTCTCTCTCTCTCTCTCTCTCTCTCTCTCTCTCTCTCTCTCTCTCTCTCTCTCTCTCTCAAAAGCCTGCAGCACACAACGGCAGAATGGACCCCAGTTCATGTTTACAGGTGAAGTCGATGGAGAAACAATGAAAACATACACCCAATTAAATCCCCTGCCTAAACCATCTTAACAAATTCTCTTCTTTTCATATCTCCCTCTCTCTCTCTCTCTCTCTCTCTCTCTCTCTCTCTCTCTCTCTCTCTCTCTCTCTCTCTCTCTCTCTCTCTCTCTCTCTCTCTCTCTCTCGCAACTTAGCAGACGCCAACACCTCAATTTTTGTGTGAATGATGGGCCTCCTTCAAACTCCGAAAAGAAATACTTAAAAGATAAAGTGAAGGAGGCAAGCACAGTGGTGGCTTGTTGTTCTCTCTTTGGTTTACAGTTGCTGGAGGGAGATGGCTAGGAGGGAAGGGAGGGGGGGGGAGGAGCCGCACACATACAGAAAGGCTCGGTTTTGTGAAAGTCACTTTTGATTGTGGCCGCAACACTGATTCGATGGCAAGTGTTTCGCAAATGGCCCAGCAGTGTGTGTGTGTGTGTGTGTGTGTGTGTGTGTGTGTGTGTGTGTGTGTGTTTCGAGTACTCACACAGTAAAGTGGTCGTGTAGTTTCCAGTCCAGCAAGTGTCACAGGGACTTTGTTAAATGAAGGCCATTTAACCTAGAACGCAGGGCCGATTCTGACATCCGGATTACCGCGGTACACGATTCCCATGCTGCCTGTTATCGACCAGCCGGCGTGAAGGGGAAGCTTTCACCTCCAGCTCATCCGGGATCTGAACCCGTGACCCGTAGATTGGTGGACCCGCTGCCCAGTACGTCACGTCAGCCCTCCAGGGTGAAGATTGTATTTTCAAGTCTTTCAGTGTCTTGCCACTGCCAATTTCTAAAGTGTAAGTTAATAGGATTTTGAAATAATGTATGGGAAAACTCACTTGATTTATTCTTTCTCTGTTTTTCTTCTAAATAGTCATATTGAGTTATGTCACTTTTGACTTCGAGTTTAGCTCAAAATGTATGGTATTAGGACTTTTTAAGCTATTTTTGAACACCACGGAGGTGACCTGCCCTGTTCACGAGTGTTTCATCTTTTATGTTTATGGCAGTCCTTATGAAACTCTCAATGGAATCATTAAAATACTCTTGAAGACCACGATAACTCACACTAGAGCATGATGAACAGTAGCCGAAGTAAGAGCGTGGTGTCCTGTCTCTTGTGTTGTACAAAAGACGATTCAAACACACATGGGCGAAACCTGGAAACTCCTCGCTGGAAAGTCATTATATTCCTGCCAAACAAGAGAGAAGCAAAGGAACCTTTTTTTTCTTCATATCTTCCTTTTCCCCTCGTTTTACTGAGGTGTTTTAACAAGTTCTTCACTATGAGCCTGATAACAACTGCTTCTCTCCCTTCTGCAGGTATTCCCGCTCCATCCCCTCAGCTCCATTATGCTCCTCTCTCTAATGGAAGAGTTAACTTTTATCTCCTCTGCAATAGTCTGCTTTCCATTGTTTTTCCTCAACTTTTACCTCCTTTATTGGCAGTCTCTGGAAAAGTCTCTGTGCATTGTTATCTGTCTTTACTCTTTACTCCTTCTCATTTGTTCAGCAGGAGGGGTATGTCATCTTTTTCACTTTTTTGCGTCTTTCTTTACTGTGTTTGTATAGCGACTCTCATTTTTCCGTCTCTATCCTCCATTTTTTCTCATAAAACTCTTGATCTCTTTCCGTGATTGACATATCGAAGTTAAACGTAAATTCAGAGACAGATAGACAAGCAGACAGACAAAGATTAGGAATATTTAGTGACAAAATACATTGCTTTCTCTGAACTGACTCGTGTGAGGCGAGGTAAGCAACATAACGAGCGGAGAGGACACAATAGATACGAGAACGTTAGCGAGGTGCAAAATGAAAAAAATGAAAGAAAATGGAATTGGAAAGGAGGATGAGCATAACGTGGAGGAGGAGGAGTGCATATGTAGGTAGAATGTGTGCACGTATAAAGAGGAACATAATTAAAGGATTACTGAATACTTGCCTATCTGAAATGGAGGATGTCCGCTGAGATTCTAATTTAAGTATATGTCGTGTGGAGGAGGAGGAGGAGGAAGCATAATAGGTATTAATATTCATCATTGCAACAACTCAGGCTCAATTATCGTGGAATAATTCTCCATCTCTCTCTCTCTCTCTCTCTCTCTCTCTCTCTCTCTCTCTCTCTCTCTCTCTCTCTCTCTCTCTCTCTCTCTCTCTCTCTCTCTCTCATGGATAACAAATAGTTTGTGAACATAAATTAAGAGCTTCATGAGACTTATGACAGTTTTTTCTTCTTCTTTCTCTCCTTTATTTTTTTGGCCTTGTGTTTTTCCCACGTCAGGAGTAAAGAAGCGCCGCTTATCAGATGAAAGGAGACTTGGCGGAAATGAGTCACCATGGAATAAGAAATAGCGACTCGTGTGTGTGTGTGTGTGTGTGTGTGTGTGTGTGTGTGTCTGTGCATGGTGGGGGTGGTGAGCGGGACAGTGGGATGGTGGGAGGCTGTTAAGTCCCGTCTCGTGAACTACTGTATTCCTCCTCCTTGGTTCTTCCTTTGCATTTTCTTTGAAGTAATCCCAACTTTCTTTTCTCCCTCCCCGGAGCCCGCCCCATCACACGCAGTTCGCCTCTCTTCCTTCCCTCATTCTTCTGCTTCTTTGTGCCTTGGGTTTCTTTCTTCTCTCAACTTTCTCTTTTTCCCTCTCCTGCCTGCAACACTTCCCTTCCCCATCCCTGGAGGAGGTACGCGGCCCTTCCCTTTTCCCTTTCATTCCACAACCCATAATGCAGAAGCTCTACCAGAAGACGAGAAACTTCAGTCTCCCCTCGGGTATAACATTGCTCGGGAGAAATCGTTGCCAGAACACAGTCGACACTATTACCTCAGGAACGTCGTGTCTGATTGCCTGACCCCGCGCACATCTTGGCTTGGAATGTCTTGCCTTGAAATGTCTCTGGGATAGCCACCTTCCCCGCCCCTATCCCCGCGTATACCCTTTGTTTTACGGCAGTTGTACGCCATAATACCATAACTTTTGGCAGTATCTACGGTGTTTGTTACTAGGATTAGTTGTATGTTGTCTGTTTTTCGCTATGTGTAGTTTGCGGAAGTTAGAAAGCGTGAGGTTTTATCGTGAGATGGGAATTTGGGTAAACATTGCACAGTTCTGCGACATGACGTTAGGAGATCAAAATGCAAAGGATGATTTCTAACCTCATCATTATTCCTGACTGTTCTTAAACTCTGCTGAGGCTGTTGTTATTGTTGTTTTGGGTGTTCGTTCCTCTTTGCAGTTTTCTCCATCTTATTTCTTCTTCTTCTTCTTCTTCTTCTTCTTCTTCTTCTTCTTCTTCTTCTTCTTCTTCTTCTTCTTCTTCAATCCACCGCCTCATATTATTTTCTCTCCATATCAAAAATAGCAAGTTATAAATCAGGAAAGGAACCGAATCTGTGATAGTGTTTCAGTTTACTAAAGCACCTTTTCGTCCCACTTCCATCTCGTTAAGTGTTAGGTTCCATCCCCTTCCTCCTCCTCCCTCCTCCTCCTCCTCCTCCTCCTCCTCCTCCTTCATCTCCTCCTCCTCCTCGTCCTTCCTTCTGCACCCACTTTTTTTTCTTTAATTCTTCCACCTCACCTCACACACGTTTCTCGCCAAAAGTTTATTGGTGTAATTAAATATCTGTTCCTTCCCTCTGCAAACAACAGAAAAATTCTCTGCTATACCACAGAAACTATTTTGTCATCTAATTCTAGTATATTTTTGTTCAGCTTTTAGACTGATGTTCAATGTTATCTATCGTATAAATAAAAGTGGTAGAAGTGATAAATATTCCGAATCAGTTCATGTTGCAATGCTTTTTTTCTTCTTTTTCTTCCTATTTTTTTTCATTTATTCTTTTCCTTTTCCGACTCAATATTTTTGGAGGTGTTCAGAATTTTAAAGGTAAAAATTCTCTTCCATTGGCAAAGTAATCGTTATTAGCCTTTCAAGGGACTTTTTCCCCCAATAATTCATCCCTTATGTGGATATGCATTGAATTAAACCACTTTCGTCTTCAATGTCTCCGTGAAAAGAAAACGAAACATGGAAGAGAGAATGTCCAAGTTCTGACAGGCGTAAATTACGATAAGTGGTCGAGAGAGAGAGAGAGAGAGAGAGAGAGAGAGAGAGAGAGAGAGAGAGAGAGAGAGAGAGAGAGAGAGATTGCCCGACTAATTGATTTTAGGAGAATAAACACTGAAAAATAAATAAATAATAATAATGGTAGTAGTAGTAGTAGTAGTAGTAGTAGAATTAATAGTAGTTTGTTTGAGATCCCGAGGCATTTCAAATTACGCTTCTAGTTTTTCTCTCTTTTTTTTTCCCCTTTTTATTTTCTTATTCCAGCGAAGCAGTGTTGCGTCTTAGCTGTTTTGCCGGAATGTTCTTAATGACGCTTTGAACACTGGTGGGGAAAAAAAAAGTGCTATGTTTACATCCAAACTTTTAACTCAGTAGATTTATACAATAGACGTAAAATACACCACCGTCTGTGTCTCTCATCAGTATTATTTTGCTGTTTTAGTATCATTTTTACTTTTTTTTCCTCCTGGACCATTTTATTGAGAGGTAAAAGTCATTTTTTAATGGTGTAGCGTTTAAATGGGTCTCTCTCTCTCTCTCTCTCTCTCTCTCTCTCTCTCTCTCTCTCCTAACGAGAAGAGAATTTTTCGTTTGCTTTTTTTTCTCTCCCTCTCTCTCTCTGTCCGCGGTTGGATGGACGGGCTCGGTCATTAGTGAAAATCTTGAATCTCAGCACAGAGAGACACTATTTCCTCTCATCCAGCGTGGGACAAACGGGCCCCGGCGCGGACTGGGGGAAGTGAGGAAAGACAGGAAAGCACGGATCCTTGATGATGTTAATCTGTCTGACCAATCTCTCTCTCTCTCTCTCTCTCTCTCTCTCTCTCTCTCTCTCTCTCTCTCTCTCTCTCTCTCTCTCTCTCTCTCTCTCTCTCTCTCTCAAGAAGAGCCCATTCCATATTTTTTTATCTCTTGTAAATAGAGTATCCCTTTTTTTTTATGGACCAGCGTGAGTCTGCAGTTATATTCTTGCTGGTATCATGGGTGAAATCATTTAAAGTAATTCATCTAAATCCATGATAAGAGCATATTTGTTTCCCAGCCACATTCAAGTATTAAGTGAAATATGTAACTGTAATATCCTAGAATCTTGATATACGAAAAGATGAAACAGATGTTATATGAGCCAGACTTTCTTCCTTCCCCACAGTGACCAAGCTGGTGGGCAGCGACCCGGTGGAGTTCAAACAGCCAGAGTATGAGGTGACGGTTCCTGAGAACACCCGAGCTGACCACCTGCTGCGGCTGTCTGCCAGGGTGCGGGCCTCAGGTGAGTACTCTGCTAAATAGAGATGACAGACGGCTCTCTTGAATGCCTCTGCCAAGGTATAGGTAACATGTAAGGTATGTACCAGGATGTGGAGGAGATTCATTGAGGTCCATATCAGAATGAGGCGAGTTAAAAAACAAAAACGAAGTAGATACAATTACATGTCATTCTGCTGAATCATGTCCGTGTCTTCTTTCCCTCAGGCGAGACTGTTAAGTACCGTATCAGTCAAGGTAACGAGGACAACTTATTCCATCTCGACCCAGCTTCCGGCATCCTCTCGCTCCTGCAGCCTCTTGACTACGAGCTTCAGCAACAGGTGGGTCTCGCCAAGCACTCAGACCGCTATTTTGAAACGCTCTGCTCTCTCACCATCACTGCTTTCCTGAGGTTGAAGATACTTGTCTTTTTGAGGGTATTTTTGTGGTTCGGGTGATGGATTGGCAATATTTCCAGCTTGTTAAAAGAAGAAACTGTCTTGAATATCCGACTAGTTGTCTGTGTGGCCTTGGAAAATTGCCGTGGTGAAAGACCAAGACATTTGTGAATATCGATGTCATACTTATCAAATCTCTCTCTCTCTCTCTCTCTCTCTCTCTCTCTCTCTCTCTCTCTCTCTCTC
>CM035188.1:1122926-1124251 GCA_020233015.1 Callinectes sapidus | reverse complement strand
CAAGAAAAATATCAAGCATAAGTGACACATTTTCAAATAAGTTATGGGACGAAAAACACAAAATAACAAATGGAGGTACAAGTAAGTGAATGGCTCCTATTATACAGTTCATAATATATTGTTTATAATACAATAATGGAGAGAAGGTGAAGGTTTCAATATACTCAACCTCGAAATGCTGATTCTTCCCAACACACATCAGGACAAAAGACACAAAACAACCTCCTCAGCATATATATACCCACGCCTCCAGTGACAAGAGCCCTCGCAGGTTGTTGAGGCGCAGCTGGAGTAGTCTTTCATAAAATCAACGACTCCCAAACAATGAAGGAAGTCTCGTTAAACATCCTCGTTAAATCAGTATTCAGCATGTGCTCTCTGGTTAGCTTGGGTTATGTCAGGTTACATTCATCCCATCTATTTTTAAAGGCCAAAGATGATCAGCCGAGTTCTTATGAGTGTTTTGTTTTGTTTTCTCAATGATTCCACAAGTTGTTTAATAAGGATAGCCACAAATGACGCAAATAATCTTGATAATCTATGAAATAGTCTGCTCTCTCATTACGACTATTTCTAAATGCCAGAGATGATCATCCGAATTCTCTTTTTTTCTCTCAATTATTCTATTGGTAATTTAATAAGGACAACCATACACATAACATACAAATAACTTTGAAAATCTATGAAATGCTATGCTCTTTCATCACAACTATTCTTAAAAGCCACGCAGATGTTCAGGTAGGTTCTCACAAGCGTTTCTTATCTCATTCAATTACTGTAGTGGTAGTTTGATAAAGATAACTCTACTCGTACATGAAGCAAATAACCTTGAGAATCAAACTTAACTATTCCTCTAACCTTTGAAACCCGTCCTGAAGTAAGTCTAAGGCGTTTCGTGACACGGACCTCGGTTATTTGAGCGAGGGACAAACGTGGCCGGAGGGAAAGGCAGGGACATGCAGGGCTGGCGATTTGCATACTTGATCGATCCTTCTCAGACTTACTCACTGTGGACTGGACGCGTTGCCTGAACAATTCCTACGAAGGACTCGCTTCCTACAACGCACCTTCTTGCTGATCGTTATCATTATACTGCACTGTTCTGTCTCTTCCGTTAGTAGTTAATGTATAGTGCCTTCTAGATTGTACGTAATGGTTTCTTGCTGTTTGTTATTCTCTGTAAATTAACTTTTTTGTGCCTCCGACTGCGGAAAGAGGAAGTATGTGCTACCTTGGTGTGAGAAGGAAGAATACATTATGATTTTAATGCACTGCTGGTATTCAAATGACACTGGAAGTCTGTCCATGCCTGGTTAAACAGAGAG
>CM035188.1:1110426-1120426 GCA_020233015.1 Callinectes sapidus | reverse complement strand
TTTTTCTTTTTCTCACTCAAGACTCGAAATGTTAAAAATAAATAAATAAATAATAAGTATCTAGTATAGTCAAAATTATGAAGTCAGAATTCCTTACATTATCGTCTTTGTATGGATGTTCACTCGTATCATTCATTTAGGGGTATTTATTTATTGTTTGTTAGAAAAGTTACCTCTTACAGTTCAAATTATCTTCTTTTTTTCTTTTCCTGGAGATTCGCAACGTTAAAGATATATAGCATAGTCAAAATTATTAAGTCAGAACTCCCAACGCTGTCTATGTTTGTATGGACGTTCACTCCTACCATTCATTTGGGTATATTTATGATGTATCGTTTGTTGGGTTCAATGGTTATGTTTCAAGACAGTACAGATGTACACATCAAGTCTCAGTGAGCTACGGGAAAGTGTACATCAGTTATAATATGTTGAATAGATATTTTGAGAAAGAAGAAAAGATAAGAAAAACGGGAGTGCCTTGCTCGGTGCCATTATATGTAGTACACCACTATCCCTCGCCTCCCCAATGCCAACTCCCTTACGGCACTGTGAATGGAGCCACGCGTCGGGCTGTCCGTCTGTGTGAGTGGCTGCAACACATCTTGTGAAGGGCGTCAACTCGCGGCCCCGTGGCCACTCAAACACACGGCCTCACGCATCACCATCGCCATCATCAGCGTGTGGGGGAAGACTCGTGGTGTGCGGGCATCACCATCGCTAGCGTCACAATCGCCCCCATCGCCCAATAACAATCGATCGAGACTAGTGATACGATTGTGATTGTAGCGACCGGAGCGATTGTGACGATATCCACACTAGCGATGGTGACGCCCGCACACCACGAGTCTCCCCCCACGCACTGATGATGTTGATGGTGATGTGTGAGGCCGTATGTGTTGACGCCCTTCACAAGATGTGTTGCAGCCACTCACACAGACGGACAGCCCGACGCGTGGCACCATTCACAGTGCCGTAAGGGAGTCGGCATTGGGGAGGCGAGCGATCAAGGAGAAGTGCCTCAGTGGTGCTGCATTCGGCACTTGACACTCCCTCTGGCGACAGTGAGAGCTATAGTCACCGCACAGTATAGGCTTATGTAAACTAGCCACGTGCGGAGCTCACTGTCGCCATAATTCTCTAAGGGGCAGACCTCCGCTGGTGCATCTTCGGCCTCAATGTCTTCCCCTTTAGAGATATCTGCCTCACACTCCTTCTGCAGGATGTCTGTGGCAGATTCTTGGTGGGCGTAAATCGCCTTTGTTGCGGCGTCTGTCTCCTCAGTATGTGCAGGGAGATGGGCCGCCTCCTCCAGCGTGGCCTGTTTTGGTCTGGCCTCAGTCTGTTCTTGCTGGAGGGAGACAAAGTCCCTGGCCGCCTGTCCTATCTGGGACTTCTGTAGCTGGAGCTTCCTTTTCTGCATTCGGTCTTTCTTTAAGGCTCGCTGTTGTTTCCTTAACCTTGCACGTCTGTGTTGTCTGCTGTTGTCCTTTACTATGCGGGTTATGGCGTTCAGGAGGTTTTCGGTGCGTTGGAGGCTCTTCTCGCACTCCATTAGCCTCTCCATCAGCGAGGGGGGCTCATGACACTCGGTAAGCTTTAGCGCCAGGACCACGAACAGCACTACTGCGAGTACAAGCTTCATTGCTTTCATTTGCAGAACTTTTATCTAAAAAGTACGGAGTTAAGGTATTCGCTGAAAGTTAGGGATTCAAAGAAGTGGGAACGGGATAAAATAAGAAGAAATGAGGTTTTCTGGAGGGGAGAAAAAGGAAGGAAAAGGGTATAGCCTACATACATATATGGAGGAGGAAAGAGAAGGGAAGCGAGGAGTGAGAAGGAAAAGCATAAAGTGGAATGGAAGGGAGTATGTCAAAAGGAATAATAAGAGGAAAGAAAATGGTATGATGGAGACGGGAAAGAAGGGAAGAGAAACATGGAGGAAGGAAGTTTTGTGGACATATGAAAGATTTAATGATTCACGTACAGTACCTTTTATGTAAGTAATATGGTTTTCTACGGGATTTTAAGGATTAAAGGAGTTATTTTAGGTGCCTCCTATCTGAAAGCCCACTCATTTGGGAGACCGTTATCCTGAGTGGATGCCCAATCTCCCCTCAGACTGTGACCAGGATTCGAACCCATGTGTTTGGGGACACCTGCCCCTAAAGTGCTCGTGGTTCCACTGTACCATGGCGTAAAGGATCTCTCTCTCTCTCTCTCTCTCTCTCTCTCTCTCTCTCTCTCTCTCTCTCTCTCAAGCACACAAAGACATCATCGGTATTTTCTTTATTTGCTGAATGAAGTTGACTCTCCCACACGCTGATCCACCCACTCCCGCCTTTGACGTCTGTCGAGGAAATAGCTTCATTTCCTTCACAGCTTCTTCTTTCGGGCGTTAGTAAGTTATAGCGTCACCCACTACCACTCTGCCCGCCCTACACGCAAACACGCACACGCACACACACACACACACACACACACACACACACACACACACACACACACACACACCATACACAGACGAGACATGACATTTACTGACACCTTCACTCACTAACAATACAGAATTTCTGCGGGCATTTATTTTTTCTCTTTTACTTCGTCTATCAAAGTGTGTTCGTTTCCTCTTTCATGTTTTCTTTATATTCTTCCTCTGTTTTCACTTGTCAGGCCAAGGTTGTTTTTTTTTCTTTTCTTTTTTTATCGTTATCTGGGTTGATCTAGTTTGAATTCTTTGTCTTTTGCTTGTAGATGTATCAAAAGTTTTTTTTTTCGTTTGTTTTATTGTTTGTTTTAGATTCAGCCTCAGTCTTCATATTGCCACGACTAGCTTTTATGCATTTCTTTCTTTTTCTTTTTCTTTTTTTTTGTGAAAGAATACATAAACAAATACTCATAAATTAAGCAAAAATATAAACATGATACAAAATGGAGGAAATGAAACGCGAATAAGAAGAAAAATAAAAGTGGAGCGAAAGTAATGAATATTCAGAAAATGGGAATTCGTATTGCATTATAGAGAAGAATAAGAACAAATGATACAAATTTTGAGACTAACAACGTCTATGAATCAATATCATCTCCATTCACTCGTAAAAAAATGTGACGTAAGCAGTCGTTTTCCTCCTCCTCCTCCTCCTCCTCCTCCTCGTCCTCCTCCTCGTCTTCCTCCTCCTATTCTTTTTCTTTTTTATTCTTACTCCCAAGAATTTCCATTTCTTTCCCCTCTTCTTCATCTGTATTCTTCTTTTTTTCCATCCTTCCTCCACTTCCTCCTGCCATACTTCTTTTTTTTTTCTTCCCCATATTTTTCTTACTCCACAACATTTCTCTCTCTCCCTCTTCACATCATTTCTTTTTCTTTTCTTTCTTCTTCTTCCTCCTCAACACAATAAGATTAGGACGACATAAAAACTACGTCAGCTCAAAGAATAGTCAGTCATTCAGCACATCGCCCATAAAACACCCTTGGCTAAGTGGACCAGAACCAACTACCAAATGTATAGTAACTGCAAGTAATCGTATAAAGACAATGGCCAACAAAACTCTATCGATCATTTTAAGTCATTCATATATCCCACCGCTGCCACCAATGTCACGAATGAGATTTGGCTTTACCATTTCTTGATCTAAGTAAAATATTTCTCTTCTTTTCATTCTCAACCACCTCCTCTTGCTTTTCTTCCATCACCACCACCACCACCACCACTACGACCACCTTTCATCCTTCCTTCTTCTGCCAACAAAGGGACACACCTCAGGGCACTGACTACCCTTCTTGCGCGGTCTTATTCAACATCGTAGTCAGGGAAAAGAAATTCTGATGCAAAAATCACTTAAGGTTGGAATTTCAAGACGGATGTGTGCGCTAATAAGAGAAAAATGTCATTAGTTTTAAGGAATTATGCTTCTTAGCCATTATTGTGTTAAAAGGAACACAGTTGATGTAACCTTGAAGAGAGAGAGAGAGAGAGAGAGAGAGAGAGAGAGAGAGAGAGAGAGAGAGAGAGAGAGAGAGAGAGAGAGAGAGAGAGAGAGCGAAGAGAGAGATAAGAGAGAGAGAGAGTGTGTGTGTGTGTATGCATCACGTTCATGAATATTATCACACATCACAAGATTAGAAGATAATTTTCAGGGTCATAATAATAATAAACTGTGTGTGTGTGTGTGTGTGTGTGTGTGTGTGTGTGTGTGTGTGTGTGTGTGTGTGTGTGTGTGTGTGTGTGTGTATGCGTCCGTGCGTGCGTGTACGTGTGCGTGTACGTGTGCGTGTACGTGTGCGTGTACGTGTGCGTGTACGTGTGCGTGTGCGTGTGTGTGTGTGTGTGTGTGCTTACCAGTGTCACTGCATACATAATTCCTCGCTGTATAAACTTTCATTAACTCATTCACGGTACAATTCTTTTTTCTTTCAAGTTTACCCTTCCTTCCTATTATATGCAGCCAAACACTTTCTCATGTTTTCTTTATTCTCGGTACGTTATTATAATTCCTAGTATTATTTTTTTACCAGACATGTAATTTTCTTTTCACGAGACATTTGCATTTTTTTCTTTATTCTGCAACGGGAGACTTGTGCGTCACTGACAAGAGACGGAGAGGGAGAGAGAGAAGAGAGGAGAGGGAATATGAAAGGAAGAGGAAAGAGAGTGTAGGAAGTTAGAAGAGGAAGGATGAGAGGAAGGGAGAGAAAAGGAGAAAAGGAGACACGAAAGTTTAATTAAATGGTGAGGGAGGATTAGCGAAGAGAGAAAGGGAGAGAGAGAGAGAGAGAGAGAAACGGATAAGGATTACAAAAGGAGAGAAGCGAATGAGAGAGGACCTGAGCAAGAGTGAGAGGCGAGGTAAGGAAAGGTAAGAGGTTATGGTGAAGGCAAGAAGTGTGAGAGGATAAGGGAGGGCAGAGGACCAGGGTGAAGAAATGTAGCAAAGGAAGGCAGGTGAGGGTGGGTAAGACAGGAGGGGAGGGAAGGGCAGGTGGTAAGGGAGGGCGGAACATAATGTGCTGGTAATAACAACAGTTGACCTCCACTCATTGCTTAACATACATGAAACCAGGAGGTATACGGCTCACCACTGCACGCCACTCACGACACACACACACACACACACACACACACACACACACACACACACACACAGACACACACACAATGCCTACAACGTCATTTGCCTCCACGTCAAGAAATTTCGCATGGTCTTGTTGCGTGTGTCGTGTTTGCTAACTTATATATGTATAACACGTGCTCCTCCTGCCCAGACTTGCTTAACATGGTGGACTCGTGACGCCAGCCCGCTCCATCACAAACTGCAACCCGCATTCCTTTCCGTGTTTTTTTCTTTTTCTACAGTTTATACATGGATTTAAGGATATGCTTATTGTTCTTCATGAAATTTTAGGCATCTGATATTCTGCCTGTTCCTTCTTCGTGACTATATTTCTGTAGTTTTTTCTCGCTTTGAGACTGCAATAGCTTAAAGTCCTTCAGTATTGGGACACATTTTTATCGCTCGTTTTCGGTGTTATTAGACAATATTATTGACATTAGGAAGGGTCTATAGAGGCCAGATGATTAATGGTCAGCGTCTGTACTATTTCAACCTCCTCGTGAGTTTCTGAAGCTATATAAAATCGAGAAACAATAAGCAGAATTAATAGATAGATAGATATGAAAATGCATCCCAGCACTGAAGGGATCAAACTATTTGGAAAAAAAACGTCAGTTCTTCTTTATATAAAACTAGGAAACTAAACTCGGTCTGTTATAACGTTAGAATTTTATATTGTGTTTCTCTTCACTCCATCAAAAACGTGACGTGTGCAACAATATGAAAATTACCGACTTCACGAGTTTAAAAAAAAGAAAGGAAAAAAATTGCAATTGTTATTCATGTAAAACCACCAAATTAAAACCATGTATACTCGTTTGTCGTGATTGCTCGTTACATTTCTGTTCTCTTTGCCAGAACGTGACGCACACAACAACACGTAATATATTCACTTCATACCAGATACAGAAAAAAAAGAAAAACAATATTAGTCGTTCGTGTAAAACTGTCAAACTAAAATTTACGTCTGTTTTGCGTCGTGGGCGTTGACTGCATTTCTCTTCACAATATCAAAAGGCAAGAGTTCTGCAGTATACCATATTCCTGCTCCACTTCAGAAAATACTGGTTGTTCTCATGTGTATAAACGACAAACTAAAATTCCATCTATCCCTTCATTCTGGTTCCGGTTTGTGTTTCTTCCATTCGTTGTTGAAAGAAGAAAAAAGTGACATGCGCAATGTTTTCCTTCCTTCCTTC
The DNA here is from genome assembly GCA_020233015.1 of Callinectes sapidus. Classification (NCBI taxonomy): domain Eukaryota; kingdom Metazoa; phylum Arthropoda; class Malacostraca; order Decapoda; family Portunidae; genus Callinectes; species Callinectes sapidus. The sequence continues at coordinate 1,114,118 of CM035188.1, read as the reverse complement.
CTTCCTTCAAACCACAATACCAGTTAATACCAGTTCATAATACTTGGTAACCTGCGTGTCAAACTGGCAAATTACAACTTCAGTCTTTCGTGTGTCATGATTTGGATCTGCCTTTCCTTAAACTTCCTTAAGAAAAATATGATTCCCCTAACTTCACTATACAAGCTTATTTTTACAGAAAGTAACACGAATAACCCAACATGTACAGTAGAAAGTAAACCAAAACTCTTTAACTCTCTCTTCGTCCTTTCGTATATCCTAATTTCGGTTTGCTTTTCCCTAAACTTCCAAGAAAAAATATGATTCCCCTAACTTCACTATACAAGCTAATTTTTACTGAAGGAAACACGAATTACCCAACATGTACAGCAAAAAATAAGCCAAAACTCTCTCTCTTTGTCCTTTTGTATATCCAAATTTCGTTCTACCTTTCCTTAAACTTCCTCAAGAAAAGATATGATTCCCTAACTTAACTATACGAAAAGGAAACACGAATAACTCAACATATACAGCAAAAACTAAACCAAAACCTTCTAATCTATCACGCTTCCACCTTTTAAATCCCTTCATGTCACCCAAAAAACCACACCACCACACATATCCTCATGACTCGAAGGTAATGTGACTCAGGTGTCTTCCGCGCAGCTCCACAAAGTATCGAGAAACAGAATACCATCGCGTGGCATTAAACCCGCGTACACTTTATGATAACGACGCCACGCCTTCACTATGAGTATCTGAGTCCGCTGAATTCACGCCCCAGGCACGAACAGATATAGTCACTTTGATTTCCACCCCCGGCCGGCTCCGTTCCCTGAATCCCCGCGTTCCGAGAGATAATCAAATAAATACTGAAGCTTCGTTCAACCTGACCTTTTGCTTAACTTTGCTTGCGAGAGAGAGAGAGAGAGGGAGAGAGAGAGAGAGAGAGAGAGAGAGAGAGAGAGAGAGAGAGAGAGAGAGAGAGAGAGAGAGAGAGAGAGAGAGACCTTTCCACATCACTCACACACAAACTACCCTTTCCTTAGAACAGATTTCCTTCAGCCGCCTACACACCTTCAGTTTAAGTGTGCCTGTGCCTGCCTGTGTGTGTGTGTGTGTGTGTGTGTGTGTGTGTGTGTGTGCGTGTGTGTGCCCAGGGGAGGAGCTGCAGCACGCTAGGAGAGCTCGAGAAGGTTGTGGTTGCTGTGGAAGTGTTGGTAGTGGTGGTGGTGGTGGTGGACGTCAGGAGTGGTGCCCTGACAGAAATCCACAAAGCACACCACCACCACCACCACCACCACCACTACCTCTGACCTTGAACACCTACCTGCTGATGACAACTTCCACCGCTGCACCATGACACTCTTTCACCTTCCCTCTCCCTCTTACCACGATTCGCCACAGCATTCTCAAAACTCATTCTCTTTTCATATCCCGGTTGTGTAATTTCAAAAGACAATGAAGATTTAAACCGTATTTCGACATCGTGAACAAAAAGCAATGATTTGAGACTCCTCATTTCACATTGGAGTGTAAATAGAAAAGTTAGCATGATTTAAAAGTTACTCTTATTTAGTATTCTCATACATATATACAACAGGTAACTCCGTGTTTTCTCCTTCACCTGTGTGCTTGTGATCATTGGAAGGTGTAGCAGAAATATATTGACGTTACATTAATAATAACGTTCATTAAATTTCTAAGTCCAATAAACATTTTTGGTCGTAAACAAGAAAAAACTCACTTACTCACTCAGGTGTCCTTGTAATTAGGTATGTTAATGGTTCCCAACATTCATTAAGGTTGTGAGACGTGTTCTGTCATACCTGAAAGGAAATAAAGAAGAAAATTAGTCACGGTTTGCACTATTTTGCCTTTACAATTATCTTGAAGTTACACTATAATGATATGCAACACTCATTAAGCTTGTAATACTAAGGCAGGTGTTTTTGTTACAGTTTAAAGACAAGAGTTCGACTCTCTGAATATAAATGTCTAATTCTTAGTTTATTATGGACTTCCGCAAATCAATCTCGTTCCTATACAGTACTGCACCATATTTACGGTCACCTACGATATTACTAAGAAGGTACACCACTGACCCTCGTCCATCCATTATTTCCACAAGGTCTGGTATTAAACTTTCAAACGTCATTTCTAGGAGGTTGATATACATACATACACACAGACAGACAGACAGACAGACAGACAGACACACAGACATACAGACATACAGACACACATACATACATACATATAGATAGATAGACAGATATACACACCCATCTATCCATCCATCCATCCATCCATCCATCTAAGAGAAAGTTTCAACAAATTTATCTAACTCAATAGGTTAACTTTTTTATTCAACTTCAGCCGACCTTCTTTTTAATACTGTTTGTTCCCTTTGGCCGAAATCCCCTTCTAAATAAAAAAAACAACAACATATAATCACATACACACCCATTTTTTCATCTATCACTGACGTCTTTCAAAAAATCAACACAAAACCCCCACCATACCACTTAATTTAACATGCACGAAAAACTAGACCAGCAGAAAAGTTAATTCAAACACGTAGACGTCACTAATACTCCATTACAGAGAGTGAAATATGCCACCTTATCTAAATTGAGGCGATAGGAGACTGGGAGGAAAATGGAACGCGGGTCTATTGTGGCTGGAATATGTGGCTGTCCTTTCAGATGACATGTAGAGACACTGAGGGACCTTGGACGTGTGTGTGTGTGTGTGTGTGTGTGTGTGTGTGTGTGTGTGTGTGTGTGTGTGTGTGTGTGTGTGTGTGTGTGACGGAGGAGGAAGAGGAGGCAATGGTGGATAAGAAAGGCATGGAAGAATAAAAAGAAGAAAAGTAAATAGAAGAAGTAAAAGAAGAAAAAAAACAGGAGTAGGAAAGGAACAGTGATTGCAATGGTGACGTTCGTGGCAGAAGAAAAATAAAAGAAAAAAGAGATTAGGAAGAAAACTTGTATGAGTATGCGAGAGAGAGAGAGAGAGAGAGAGAGAGAGAGAGAGAGAGAGAGAGAGAGAGAGAGAGAGAGAGAGAGAGAGAGAGAGAGAGAGAGAGAGCAAACAAAGACAAGCAGACTTCTCATACATACATTTTCCTTTCCTAACACACACACACACACACACACACACACACACACACACACACACACACACACACACACACACACAGTAACTCCCCCCATCCATACATATCATGCCTTCAAATTTACTTCACCCAACAAATGAATCAGAAAATTATTTCATACCCAATAACAGTCTACCAATTATCACCTACATATACATTTCTCTCTCTCTCTCTCTTTCTCTCTTCTCCCTCTCCTCCCTGGACGAAGCAAATTAGTAATGGTGGCCCTCTCCTCTCCCCTCATCTCCCCTCATCTTCCCTCCCCCTAGATGGAAACAATTTTACGGTGCCAGCTTCCCTTTCTTCTGTAATGGGAAATATTTCAAGTCTCTCCTCCCCTCTCCAAGTATTTCAGCTTTATGGTCACATTTTTTTCTCTCACGTTGGAGCGAAATCGTCAACATTCCCTGCTCGACACGAAAAAACTGTTTGGTTCTCTTTGGGTTCGAAAGAGAAACATTCGATTTTTATGGTCTATTTGATTTTCTCCTGTGGATTTTTTTCTTTCTCTCTCTCTCTCTCTCTCTCTCTCTCTCTCTCTCTCTCTCTCTCT
>CM035188.1:1002264-1080437 GCA_020233015.1 Callinectes sapidus | reverse complement strand
CTCTCTCTCTCTCTCTCTCTCTCTCTCTCTCTCTCTCTCTGGCAGGCAGTTTGTCGCTCTCACTGTCATTCGCAGCTGCCTCTCCTTGGGGCTCATTCTTCTGTGATTTCTGTTGGCTTAGTCGTAATGCTGTCAGGAACCCACTCTCTCCTCCTCCTCCTCCTCCTCCTCCTCCTCTTCCTCCTTCAATTTTTTATTAGTTTTCTTACATTTCATAACATTCTTCTTATACTGCATTCCTGACTTCATTCTTCCTCTTCCTCCTTCCCCTCCTCTCCCTCTCCTCTTCCTCCTCCTCCTCATCCTTTTGATAACTTTCGCCTTTCATTTTTCACGGTTCTCATTTCCTTCCTCTTCGTCCTCCTTTTCATAAGTTTTGTTTCTTGTTTTCTCTTGTGTTTTTTTTTTCGTTTTTTCTCTTAATATCTCTCGTAGTTTAATCTATCTCTTTACTCCTCCTCCTCCTCTTCCTCTTCCTCTCTTGTCGTCCTCGTTCTCCTTATTTTTTATTTATTTTCCTCTTCTTTTTCTCTCGTTCGTTTTAGCTTTGTAACCTCCTCCCCATCCTCTTCCTCCTCTGTTTATTTCATTAGTTTTTCCTTCAGTCATTGTAATTCTGCCCCCTCTTCCTTCTCCTCCTTTCATTTAATCATCTTTGTCCTTAATCATAGCGACTGTCTTCCTCCTCCTCCTCCTCCATTTGTACCATTCCCCAGAGCAGCTGTTGTCTCGTCCTCCCGTCAGCTGTTGCCTTGTATCCTCTCCTGCAGCAGTGTTCGTCAGGTAGCAGGAGTCTCCGTGGAAGGGTTTGATCGCTTACACCCGTCACATCAAAGGCTATTGGTGGTGACTCGCTTCCTTGGCCTTGACACATTTGGTTCGGCTGACTGACTTGAGTATTGTACGTTTTGTGGGTCATGTGTTAGTAGGATTTGAACGCGTGTGTGTGTGTGTGTGTGTGTGTGTTTGTTGTACTCTACGCTGCGCTGATTGATTTGGTTGTAGAATTTATTGTGCGTGTCTTGGTTTGTGTTTCTCTTTCATCTTGTGTTTTTATGTGTGTTGTATTCGTGTTAAGTTTGTGAAGTGTTGGTGTTTTTGCTTTTGTTTAATTTAGGTTTATGGGTTTTTTCATGTAAAAGAGGGGGAAGCCGGCCCAGAGCAACAAAAACAATGAAAACAAAAAAAGCCTACTATCATTGCCAGTACCCTGTAAGGAAAAAAAATAATTAGCCGAAAGTCAGGGGAAAAATGTCTTGCAACCTCCATCTTAAATAGAGTCAAGTCATAGGAAGATGGAAATTGGTTTATGCTTCTTAATTTATACCCTATTCTTGTTTTTTTTTTTTTTTTTTTGGGGGGGGGGGGGGGGATTGTGCGTTTTTGGGTCATGTATTGAGGTGTTTGAACGTCTCCGTGTGTGCTGTACTCTACGCTGCGTTACTGGGATCGATTTGGTCGTAAAATTTATCATGTGTGTCTGTTGGTTTGTGTTTCTCTTTAATCTTTTTTTTGTGTGTGTGTCTGTGTTCGTGTTAAGTTTGTGATTGTTGTAGTGCTGTTTTTTGTTTGATTTATGTATGTGTGTTGGTTTATGCTTCATCTTATCTTCGTTGTTGTTGTACTCATGTCTTAATCAGGCCAGCTCACTTCTCACTACTTGTTCTACTCTCCCTCATGTCATTCGTGTTCACACCCTTTATGTCGTGTGTTTCTCCGTCACGACATCAGTTCCTTAGTACAATTTTCATTATCCTTCATTCTGTCCTTCTAAACATTTATTTGCGTTCACTCCAGGTACATTTGCTCCTTACACAATACCTCCATTTCTGCAGTAAGTCTTTTGTCATGTTTCTTTCCATCTATTCTTGTAATTTATTGTATTAACTCCATTTCCTCGTCACGACATTTTCAGATTTGTATTATAAGTTGATTCAGGGTTTTCTTTTTCTTAGTGACTATATGTGTTTATTCACGACACAGCTTTATATATATTAGAACTCATTTCTTACTTCATTTCAACTTACTTGATGTAGTTATTATATTTCTTTCCATATATTTCTTCGTCATCTTATTTCATCCTTCATCTTATCCTACGAATCATTCTCCTTGCATCATCACCATTATTTCTCACATCTCCACCTGAATATTACCAGACCTCCCCTCACAAATCATCATATCGTACTAACCCCCATATATATCTCCATCATACCCTCTATCCTATTACCGTACTCCACCTCACACCTCACCCAGTGCTGCCAGACACATTACATTCCCAAGAGACACCCACGCCACACGCACTCGAGCCCCGCCACCTCCCTTAACCCTCCCCCACAAAAGGCCAACGCCCTCTGGCACCCACTACTAAAAAAGGGTTCCCTCCAAAATAACACCAATTATGAGTGATTCGTATCAGCCCTGCACCAGCTGTCGATGTGTTCCAGCTTCGACCAGCCCCATCTGTCGATACTTCCATCTGGCTCGAGTGGTTTTCGTCCTCGCTTCACTTCTCAATCTTGTAAATCAATACCCCCACCTTCAGGACGTCGTGTTCCGTGGCTCTCCCGTGCATCCTCCTCCTTCGGGATGAATATTACGAAGGGAAGGGACGCTGCCTGACGTGGATAAGACGGAGGAGAATGGACAGGAGGGCCAGGAGTGGGAAGCTTGCTCGGGGAATGAAAAATATGTCTGTATTTGAAAAGGAGATGAGGAGATATTGGAAAAGAGAAAAGAGGAGGAGATGGAGGAGGAGGAGGAAGAGAAGGAGAAGGACTGGAAAGGAGCAAGACGACAGAATAATTAAAAGGAGTGAATGGAAAAAGATGTCTAGAATATAGGACGAGGAGAATTTGAAAGAGGAAGATAAAGATGAAGAGGAGGAGAAGAAAAATAAAGAGAAGAACGAGGAAGAGGAGGACAATAAAACGAGAAAGACGGTAGAGATGAAAAGAAAAAAGAGAGACAGAGAAAAAAACAACTAGAGATGCAGGAGAAGGCGAAGGAGGAGGAGGAGGAGAAGAGGATAAGGCTGAATAGAGGTAGGAGGAACTGGAGGAGGAGGAGGAGGAGTTGAAGGAGGGAACAAAGTTAGCCTGAGAAGAGAACAGTCAGAATTTAAGCTCCATCGTAAAGTTAAACGGACGGCCCTGAGCCCCACTGCCGCCCCTGCCGCTGCTCACTCCTCAGGGTTATAGCCACGCCGCCCTACCCACCCACCCTTCCTTCCCTGTCACTCCCTCCCTTCCCTCTTCCTCATACTCGCTAACATCACCCGGCCTTGTTCTCATCGCAGCCCTTGATATGTTGTTTCTCTTTTTTGTTTTTGTTGTTGTTGTTGGTGGTGGTGGTGATGTTCTTCTTCTTGTTCTTTTTGTTTTTCTTGTCCTTGTTTTTGTTCTTGTTCTTCTTGTTCTTCCTCTTTTTCTTGTTCTTGTTCTTGTTCTTTTTGTTTTTGTTCTCCTTCTTCTTCTTCTTCTTCTTCTATTGTTGTCGTTGTTGTTGTTTTCTGGTTCTTGTTGTTGTTGTTCTTGTTGTTTTTATCATCATCATCATCATCACCCCTCTTCCTCATTTTTATCAGCAACTTCCTTCCTCTTCTTCTTCCTTTCCACCTTCGTCACCATCATTGTTTTTAATTATTTTTTCACTGTCGTTAACACCCTCCTCCTCCTCCTCCTCCTCCTCCTCCTCCTCCTCCTCCTCCTCTTCCTTGGCTGTCGGGTCGTCGGGTCGGGCTTAAGTCGGGCAGCGGAGGCGCACCCAACTGAATTTATCTCCAGAAAAGCATCTAAACTTTTGAATGCGATTTTTATGAAAAGTTAGATTGGAGGACCGCTGGAGTTCCTTTTTTTTTTTCCCTGCGAAGAGGAAGGTGAAGGAAAAAATCGAAGCATTTAAGTGTAATGAGAGTTCTGTTGAGTTTCTCTTTGGAACAGAAGACGAGGACCAAAGGGTGACGATTTGATGGAAAGGTGGTTGGAGGTGGTGACTCTTGTGATTTCAGGTTAATGATTGTAATGCTGAGTAATTGCCTTGTATCTTTAATTTTGGGTATTACTTTTGTGTGTGGGGAGTCTTTTTATTGAATGTCACCTCACGGTCCTTTTTTTCTTATTTTTCTCTTAACCTATTTAGTACTGGGAGACACTTTCTTGTTTATTCTGCTTATTATTTGTCGATTTCATACAGCTTCAGAAACTCAAGGGACTTTCATTTTTGTACTAAACTTTATTCCTCTTTAACCACAATATATAACACTCCGAACTACACAATCGTAATACTAAACTCAATGTATCTCAAACCAAACACCAACATTTCTTAAACAAACCGCATTACACATACCCACCCACACGCAACATAGTTCTCCCTGTCTTCCAAAACGTCAAGGTGGAGGCGGCACCCGGAACTCCCACTGGTCATCGTCAAAAACATATAAACGCGTTAAGATGGGATTTCCTTTGGCGTCACGGCGGTGCAAGAGGAAAGAGACGCACACACGCGAGGGAGGATGACGTGGTGAGAGAAGGCGTGGCTGAAGGTGAAGGGTCTGGAGGAGAAAGACTTGACTGGATAAGAGAGAGAGAGAGAGAGAGGGAGGGGGAGGCTGGAAAAGGGGGGATGATGTATAACGGCAGAAGGTCACCAGGTAGACTGAAAGAGATGAAGGGACCCTTATTGGAAGGCGAAGAGGAAGATTTGGGACATGAAAAACCGGACGACAAAAATGAAAGAGAGAGAGAAAGAAAAAAAAAGAATAAAAGGAATAGGAACACTGAATAAAGATTGAAAAATAAAAGATTAGAAAATAAAACACGAGAATGAGGACAAGGAGAGATTTGAGGGAAGAGGGAAGAGGAGAGAAGAGGAGGAGGAGATGGAAGAGTTAAAAAAAGACCAAGTAATAGGATGAAGAATTACTCAATACCGTCGGAAAATTGAAAGGTTTGGAACGAAATGGATCCGGAGGAGAGTACCAGGAGGAGGAGGAGGAGGAAGAAGAAGAAGAGGAAGAAGAAGAAGAAGAGGACGGCAACAAGGAGGAGGCGAAGGAGATAAGGGGAGGGAAGGAAAGAGGCCAGAGTTAAGTGGATGGAGGGAAGATTGGAAGAGGGGCATTCGCTATTTCATTCTGGATGGACAGAAAAAGGAGGAGGAAGAAGAAAAAGAGTATACAATCAACCCTTTCAGTACTGGGACGCGTTTCTATATGGATTCTACGTATTATTTAGGGGTTTCATATAGCTTCATAACTCATTTATATAAAACCCCCAAATAATAAGTAGAATCCATATAGAATCCTTACATATAAAAAATCTCAACGCTATTCTGTATCACCCACGTTGCTGGTAACTTTCCCCCATTCTCTTGTATAATTCGTCTCGCCTCCTCGGATACAAGAACTTTTCCCCTTGTTAGGAGGAAAAGTAAAGATAAGTAGATGCAAGGGGAAGGTGGAAGGAGGAATGGTAGCTTAATGAAGGAGGACCAGGAGGAGGAGGACGACGACGACGAGGATAAGGAGGAGGAGGGAAAGAGGTAGTTACAAGAAAGAGAGAAAAGGTGGAGGAATATGGAGGAGAATTAAGAGAAAAGGAAAACTGAAATTAAAGAAGGCTAAAAAGTAACAGATCAATGTATGAATAAATAAATAAACAGGTAAAGATAATGAAAAGGAAGGAAGAGAGGATAGAGACAAAAAAATATCAGAAGACAGCAATGTTAAGGTAAAAAGGAGGAGGAAGAGGAGGAGGAGGAGGAGGAGGAGGAGGAGTGACAGCTTGATGAAGGAGTAGAAGGTGGAAGTGTAGGTGGATATAGAAGTGATGGTAGGAAGGGGAGAAGTAGAGAAGAAGGGGAAGGGGGTAGAGGAGAAGGAGGAGAAGGAGGAGGAGGAAGGGTAGATGGATATAGAAGTAATATTAGGAAGGGAAGAAGAAGCAGAGAAGAAGGGGAAGGGGGTAGAGGAGGAGGAGGAGGAGGAGGTATCAGGGGTGAGGAGGAGAACCTTTGCTACTTCACCTGGTAGAGTAGCATAACTAGGTCACGTCTTACCTGCGCCCCCCTAGTGACTAACGCCATTTATCCCCCCCCCCCCCCCCTTCACCCCTTGGCCCTCTCCTTACCCTTCTATACTCTCTCTCTCTCTCTCTCTCTCTCTCTCTCTCTCTCTCTCTCTCTCTCTCTCTCTCTCTCTCTCTCTCTCTCTCTCTCTCCTTCATTACACATCCTCTTCCTCATACATTTATTTCTTCTTTTCTTCCTTACTTCCTTCAGGCGCCTCTTATTTATGATGTCTCCTTGGATAACCTCGCAGAGTGACAAGGTTGATGTAATTGTTGGTAGGAAAAAGGAGTATTCTTCAGTCTGCCGTGCTGAGCCGGAATGGGATCTGAGAGTCTAATATAACACACACTCACACACTCACACACACTCACAACGTCTCTCCTTCTCTGATTATTCCTTCTATTATTATACTCTCACGTCTGTATCTCATTTTTCATCCCTTGTCACTCGTTTCTTTCATCTTTGCCCTTGTTATATCATTCTGTTTCAGGTCTATTTTCTGAAACACGTCACCCTGAACCTTAGCTGTTTTTAAACCCTTCAGTTCTGAGACACATTTTTATCACGAGTTTTGGGTGTGATGAGACGATTTTATTGACGTTAGGAAGGTTCTATGGAAGTCAGAAGTTAATGGCCAGAGTCTGTATTATGTTTTATCCCCACGTGAGTTTCTGAAGTTGTATAAAATCCTCAAATAATAAGCAGAATAAATATGAAAATGCGTCCCAATACTCAAGGGTTAATTGGCTGTAGTTGAAATTACAGTTTTTAAGGTCGTTTTTATGGTCTTAGTAACATGAAACACCCTTGAGAACTTGGGTTATCATTTCTGGCCTTGGCAAATAATGGTGAAGTAATAGTGTTTCAGAATATTGGTATCTCCTCAAATCAACATGTAACTACTCTCATCCTTGCACTTTTACCCTTTGTCTTCTTTCACTCAGTTTTCATTACCTTGCCTCGTTCCTTAATTAATGTCTTCTCCTCTCACTACATGTTATTACCACCGTCATGTTCCCTCCCCCTTCTCCTCGCCAGCCAGCCATCCTGCTCCCCGATCCCTCATCCCTGCCTTCATCGCACAGCTCCCTGATCGCGTTCGTAATAAAGGTGCAATTTTACTTCATTGTCCCTAATCATCCTTGCAGCTCATAACTCATCTCTCGCCCCGACCACTCAATCCTTCGCCTACCTGTCTCTGTGCCGCTGTGTTCCCTTACCAGACCTCTCTCTCTCTCTGGGGTGATACTTTTCTCTACCGTTCTCTCTCTCTTTATTTCACAGCCACTCAGTACTTCCTCCTTAATGCCACAAGAATGGTGCCATCTACTTTATTGCATTCGCACATTGATGCCTTAAGGTAGATAGATCATGGCGATTATTCTCAGATGATTCAGTATTTTATCTTTATTACTTGTTTTTGAAGTTTTTAAGGGGATTTGTTGATTCCTGGCGTGTTTTTCGCTAAGATTATGCGATGTTTATTGGAAAAAAGATTCATGATAAGTTGATAAGGCGTCTCTTTGGTGTTTGAAAATAGTTGTAATGAGTGTTGATGTGTCCGTACTCTTGTAAAGGATAACAGACAGTAATGGATTCCCTCCCTTAAGTTCTTTCTAGTCTGTCTGATTGCACGGTGCTTTGTACAGCTGTGGCTTATGAGAAAGGACTCAAGGAAATTCAATATGATGCACACAAGTCGTTTTTCTCTCTTTTGCGTGTGTAAGAGAGAATAACTAAGAAAAAAAGAGAAGAAAAAGCTCAATCACAATGCCTCTTTACCAGAAAAAAGAAAGGAATAAAAGGAAAGAAAACCACATTAAAGGGAACTCAAAACCCTTTTAGAAGACAACCTTTCAAGTTAAAAACCCTTCAAGTGCCTCACCAGTTCGATTCCAAGACTACTCACTCGATCAAACAAGATGGAGAGACGCGGACCTTCTTCCACGCGACCCAATTTATCCCGCAACACTATGGAAGGGAAGGGAATTGAATAAGAAGAGACACGCTATAGGAGAAGGAGCAAGTAACAAGAGTAAGCCAGCATGTTTGTGGGAGTATAGGAACGCATACATTGTGGAGGAAATAGCCATTAATAGGAATTAGACATCATGTTTCTGGGAGCTCTGTATAATTACGAAGGGAGAAGGAAGAGGGAGGATTAAGAGAAAAGGAATATCGAAGTAAAAGGAGATGGTTAAGAAATAATATATGAATTAATAAATAGACGATAAACTGGTGAACGTGATGAAAAGTGGAGAAACGGGAGAGGAAAGGAGAAGGAACTCATTATATTCATGAAGGGAGAGGGAAGGAGGAAGATTAAAAGAAGGGGAATATTGAAGTAAAAGGAGATGGTTGGGAAGTGATTCATAAACATGTGAATAGAGAAATTGGTGAATGTAATGAAAAAAAGAAACGGGAAAGGGAGAAAAGGAGGACGAATATGAAAATTTAATGAAGAGAAAAAGAAAAACTGAAATAAAAGGAGAAGGTTAAGCAGTAATAGATAAATGTATGAATAAATAATCAGGTGAATGCAATGAAAAATGAAGGGAGAGAGGAGAGAAACAAGGAAATTCAGAAGACAACAATGTGAACGTAAAAATGAGGAAGAAGTAGTAGAAAAAGAAAAAACGAAGAAAGAAGAGAAGGAAGAAGAAAAGAAGAAGAAAGAAGAGATTTAGGAGGAAGAGTGAGAGGAAACTAAAAGAATAAAAGAGAAGGAGTTAAACTTAAAGAAGAAGGCAGAGGAACACGAAGGAGAAACAACACAGGGACAGACTTCACCGTAATGACCTGCCGGACTCACTATGGCGGCAGGTCAGGTCAGCCAGCCTCACAAATACTTCTACTCACGCATCTCTCCTTGCTTCTTCTTTTCTTCTTTTATTATTATTGTTGCTATTTTTGTTATCGTTCTTGTTGGTGCTATAGTAGTAGTGGTGGTGGTGGTGTTAGCAGCAGTAGTAGTGTTATTATCATAGTTTTCGGTGTTGTTGTTTTCACCATCATCATTATTCTCTCTGACACACAAAAAACACTACATTTCATACAGATAGTGTTTGTATATCTCGTGTCATTTATCAACGCAAACAAACTGACTCCACAGCTAAGCGTTTCATGAAGTTTTGTATGAAAATTTACCCTAAATTAACAGCATCACGAGAATTAACATCACAACAGGGAATATTAACCCTTTCATTACTGGGACTCGTCTTCATATCTATTGTACTTATTATTTGTTGATTTTGTACAGCCTCAGAAACTCATGTGGGGATTAAAATAGTGCAGACTCTGGCCATTAACCTTCTGCCCTCCATAAGCCCTTCCTAACGTCAATAAAATCGTCTAATAATATCTAAAACTCATGATGAAAATGTATCTCAGTACTGAATTAGTTTACCATACAAGGGAAACCTCTCTATGTAGGAGGAAACGCGGCTTTTGTATAGTGGCAGTTCCCGTATGTGTGTCTTTAAGGTGAAAACAGGACATAAAAAGGTTTCATTATGTAAATATTGACCCGGTGTGTGTGCGTGTGTGTTTGGACGTGCGTGTCTGCGTGTGTCCGTGAGTTGACTGTGGCAGTGTTTGGTGCGTTTGCTTTCTCTCTCTCTCTCTCTCTCTCTCTCTCTCTCTCTCTCTCTCTCTCTCTCTCTCTCTCTCTCTCTCTCTCTCTCTCTCTCTCTCGATTATCAAACAAAACTTTATGCCAGACAAATAACGTGTTTACTCGGCAAATATGCTCCTGTGTTTCCCGCCAGTGGATGCCTTGCTCCTCAGGGAAAGAATGTGAGAACTCCTCTATAATTTAACTCCAGCCGTAATGATGCCCTGGATTTATTGAGCTGAGTGAGCGTTCCTATCTGATTGGATTCTGGGCCTAAGGGGGATAAAGGCTGCGTTATGGGGAGGATTATATAGACAGGGCGGAAAGGAAGTGGTCTCGTTTGCAATAGAGATTTATTCATTGACTTTTTTGTGTGTTGTTTGTATGAAGGAGATGTATTGAGTTCCATCCACTGATTTGTGTCTCCTCTTCCTTTCAGATTACTCCTTCTTCGATCGTGCCTTTGGTGAACTCTCTCAACACTACCTCCAGCTGAAGAATCGTGTCCAAGCAGAGCCGGTCGCGTCCTCCTCAAGAAAGGGCCAGCCGGGGCCTCAGTGGCACTCCAGGCAAGACGAAACTCAAGGAGACAGCAGTGCGCCCCAGGGTTCACGGGGATTCCAAAGGGGAGCCTCAAAAGCCAAAAGTAATAAGGAACACCCTGAGGCCCTGAGCGAGGAGTTCCGTCCATCCCGCTCAGCGCCAGCAAGGGTCGTCAGAGGGCGGCGGGCGAACACAGAGAGCCCCGCCCCCCGAGGCAGCCCTGCTCAGCACAAAAAGTCATCTGCGACTAACAAGTGTGTAGGGGGTCAGGAGCCGCGTCCAGCATCCCTCGGTCCTAGCAGGAAGACAGGCAGTGAACAGGCGCCGTCCTTCCCCATTAAAAGAATCACTTGGGACCTAAACGGGACACTCTCAGAGCAGGTTAACAAACTAAGTGAAAAATACCAAGCTAACACCGTCACTGAAGACAAAGATCCCGCATCTCCACAAATAAGTGATAAAGATTCCTCTGAGAAGCCGCTTGTAAGAGAGAACAATCTTTGGGGATTCGTGAAAACTCTTTTATCTGACGGCGCCGCGCGGGTTGCCTCTCTTGCCGCAGAGAGCTCGGGAGTCCCTGGTGTAAGTGGCGGCAAGGTGCAGCCCAGCCACAACAGCTCCCGCCTACAGGAGATACTGTACGGGAGGGCTAATGAGTCGCCACGTGCACCGCCAGCCACCCACCAGCAGAACCAGCAGCGAGCCAACAGCCCCGGCGTGAGTGTCGGGGGCGGCATGACATCTACCAAACACATGTCACTACTAGAACGCAAGAAGAAGCAATGGGAGGAGGAGAGAGGTAAGGGATATCAGTACATTCTCTCTTTCTCTCTCTCTCTCTCTCTCTCTCTCTCTCTCTCTCTCTCTCTCTCTCTCTCTCTCTCTCTCTCTCTCTCTCTCTCTTTCTCTCTCTCTCTCTCAATACCAGTTTTTCACCACAAATGAGGGAAAGAGGCGAGGCATTCAGTCAGTAATTTCCCGTGACGCCGTGAACAAGTCGCGTGCCATAAAGTTTATTTCGCCAGGCACTTGAACACCTCATTTGTTTACACGGTCGAAACTTTCCCTCGTAACTTGAGCGTTTTTAATTCCCTTAGATAAACAGGCCGTGAGCTTGAATTTAATCCGCCACTTTGTTCGCACTGCCCTGGGAAATTGTAATGGTATTCAAGCTAAAGAGAAAGAGAGAGAGAGAGAGAGAGAGAGAGAGTGGGATGGGTAGGTGGGGGTGGCAGAAGAAGGGACCACCACCATCACCACCAAGGAATTTATTGATGCAGTGAAATGATTACAAAGACTGAGGAATATTCGAACGTGCTAGGGATTATCTCTCTATATTTGTTAGATAAGGAGTCCAGGTTCCACTCGTCTCTCTCTCTCTCTCTCTCTCTCTCTCTCTCTCTCTCTCTCTCTCTCTCTCTCTCTCTCTCTCTCTCTCGAATAACATCTTGTGATTATTTGCTGTACTGTTCGTTTCTCGTTACCTAAACATATTCCTTTAGATTTTCAACCCAAGATATTTTAATTCTCCTATAAAATCAAGTGATCTAATGCAAGAAAATAACTAAGAATAGCCAGGATTTCACATGCAACGTTACCCAAAGCACGTGAACTTCAGATACTCTTATTTTTAAAACGCTCTGAACTCTCTTATGATTAGTCACGTTCTTAAGTTCATTTTCCTACTGGTTATAAAGAAATTTTGTTGAATTATGGAAGCCTTAACCCCTTCCGTACTGGGACGCATTTTCATATTTATTCTTCTTATTATTTCTCTATTTTATACAACTTTAGAAACTCATGTAAGGATTGAAATTGTAGAGACTCTGGCCATTAATCTTCTGATCTTCATAGACCCTTCCTAATGTCAATAAAATCGTGTATTCACACCAAAACTCGCGGTAAAAATGTGTCCAGTATTGAAGAGGTTAATAACTTCCTTACTCTGTTATAGGTAGTAGTAGTTATATTATTATTATTATTAGTAGTAGTAGTAGTAGTAGTAGTAGTAGTAGTAGTAGTAGTAGTAGTAGTAGTTGCTGTTGTTGTTGTTGTAGAAGAATAAATAGTTGAGACGCTGGAACGTATGTATTGGATCGTGGAAACGTTTGAGAATGCTGTTCCTGTCGTCTCTGAACCACAAGGACCGCCAGGAGGGTGAAGTGAAAGATATATCATACGTACCGCTAACTTTGTTATTAAGAGAATTCTCGGGAGAAATTTTCTGCCATCGTAAATTGTTTTCCTCTCGTGGTTAATGGTTCTGTTTGTTTTCATTACGTGTCAGAGAAGGGTTTTTTTCTTTTCTTTTCTTATTTTCCTTCCTTTATCAAAAAAATATATCACAGTTTTTTTATAGGCATCATTATACAGAAGTAATTACACTGTACTTAAACTAAGTAAGGTATTTGCTACCATTATGTGATTAATTTTGATGCAATTTTACCACACTTAATAGAGGTGGTGTTTGTCAGGCCACACTTGCATGGACGTGTGTGGAAATGGTGGTGGTGGTGCTGGGGGGGGGTGGGTGATGTAGGTCAGGTCGCCACGGTCATCCCTAAGCAAGGTTGGGCAGAGGCCAGGGTCGTTCATTATGCAGGCAGTGCAGGAGGGACGGGCTGAGAGGTGAGCACTGGATGGGGGGGGGGGGGGGGTTCCTTCCTGACCGCCACGACCCACTTCCTTCATTGTTGACATTCGATTGCATTAACTTGACGTAGGAAGAGCCTGGCCATAATAGCGAAGTGTTCCATTATGGAGTGTTGTGTCAGGCTGCGTAAAAAGAGTAGAGAGCCTCTTGTCAGCTGGAGTTGGACGTATTAGTGGTAGTGTATAGTGTGTACTTTGTATCCTGGCGGTGGCGGTGATGGTGGTGGTGATGGTGGTGGTAGTATCGACTCCTGTCACGTGGCTGCATATTGGAGCAACAATCCGCTTGAACCTGGTGACCGAACTAGTGGTTTCAATAATATATAAGTGTTGAGTGGTGCTCCACCCCCCACGAGCCTCCCTCCATCAGGCCTGGTAGGAATTTACACGTCACAGTGCGTTGAACCGCCACCCAAGGGCCCTGTGCTTTGGTAGGCGACGAGGGGCTGTGTGATGTCAAGAGAGGTCCGTGGGAGGTGGTCATATCTTTGCCTGTTGTGAATCAAGCGTGTTAAGTTAGGATGTTTTGTAGTGTCCTGAGACTAAGTTTCGTATTGTCAAATATTTCATAATTAGATGTAAACAACTTTTGACAGGGTCTCAAGGAAATCATCAGTTCTTAAAGGTTTTCATAATTGTAGGGGTATTTAAACAAAGATTTTGCATCATCAATTTGAAAACACTTATAAGAATGCGAGTTATCACATTTAAGGCCTTTGAAAATATCCGTGATGAAAGATGAAAGGATTGAATTAAGAATACATATTAATAAACAACCCGCTGCCTGCACAGAAACTCTTATAACTTATTTAGAAAGAAAAAAAAATAGCAGGGGTGACTGTTCTCTGCAAATCGAAGAAAATGGGAAAGATTAGTGTTATTATACTCTGACACCTGAGTATTTGTGGAGACCCACTGCATTCTTCCAGACAATTATGCATGCCTGTCCACACATACCGCACGGCTACTGTTGCTCGAGTTGGAAGGAATGGGAACAAGTCATGTTTTGACCTGTGTGCCGCTGAGGAATGTAGACTGACTGCACACTTTAACGCCTCAGTACTGGGACGCATTTCATATTTAACCTGCTTAGTATTTTCGATTTCTTACAGCTTTAGAACATCATGCGGGGATTGAATTAGTACACACTCTTGTTCCAAAAACGTCTGGTTCTTTAATTAAATGTAAAGATGGAAAATGGTTCTCTGTTATTGAAGTGATGAAGGAAATAGTCATTGAGAGACGCTGATACTGTTAGTACACTGAAATAGATGTGAAGTTAAGCCAATTTAGTTATTTATGTGATCATGAATTATAGGAAAAGTGTTGGGCCAAAAGTGCACGAGTCTTTCCATCACCAGAAGTGGACGAATAATGACCCCGTCAGGAATAGTTTGCTTCAATGGGAGAGGAAAACGCGGTCATTAGTTGTATTTATTCACTTCTGAATTTCTCCATCCACTTTTGTATGATGCATTTATTTCCACCGGTTCACGTTCTTGCTCTTATATTCACTGGTGATCTTTATGCCGAATGCTTGTTACGTCGCCTTCATTATATACAACGAATAGCCTCATGGTATGAATATGTATCATGAGAACGTATTCATATTCTCAGTTCTCATCGTAACTTCTCTGCCGCGCGGCCTTCATCAGCAATTAGTGTCAGTGTAAGTCCTCATAACGCTGAGATACTGCCGAGCATTCACAGACGCGGCAAGTGTCAGGTGGTCGTCGTGTGTGCCGTGACGTCCCTCGCGTTCCCACATGACTGTTAATTAACCCGGAGGACGACAGTGCCGCCGTCAGGTGTCACACGCTGAACATTCCTGGAGCGACGTTGTGTCTATTCCTGTAGTGAGTTCCGCTGAGTCTGCAGAGCATTAGTCCAACTTGTCTGTATCGAGACTCTTGGCCCCGTCTTTTGAAACGCATTCTCCTCTCAAAAGGTTCTATTTTCAAAAGCAGCGGAGATTATTAGTCAGTTTATTGTGGGTATTTTCTCACTGGTGGTGCGGAATCAATGTGATTATATCTAGAAACACGCACTTGAAAATCATCCCTTAAAGCGCCGAAGCTTCCACAAAAAAACCTGTTGAAGGTATTGAAGACGCTGAAAGATTTGAAGAAACTGTCCCAGCGCAGTGAAGGAAATGCGGCGAACCAATGGGTAGGATGTCTTATTAGTTGACCGTGACGACCAAACGTTCCAGCGTCTTACAGCGCAGTGTGATACGTGGAAAGCTACTGGTGTGTGTGTGTGTGTGTGTGTGTGTGTGTGTGTGTGTGTGTGTGTGTGTGTGTGTGTGTGTTTAATACTAAGACTTCACTTCCTATAACTCTGATACGTGGCAGGCTGAGATATGAATGGACCTATAAGGGGACTGGCAAATTAGTAGACTTTTTATTTTCATTGTTTTTGTTGCCCTTGGCCAGCTTTCCCTCTTACGTAAAAAAATCATACAAAAAGTTCAGACAGAGGAGGAATGACCACACAGCAGCCCAGTACCTATGCAGCGGTGTGGGGTGATCACTGCCTGGATTACCTAACGCTCCTTCCCTGACCCAAACCTGCACAGGGCACGCGATGTAACATGTTGTAGATTGTCGCGGGTGGCTCGTGGTGCGCAGTACTGGAGGTTTGTGGTGGCAGTAGTGAGGTGGGGGGGGGGGGAGGAGGCGTCGTGGTGTGAGTTGTGGGTTGAGTGACCTGCCTGCTAAATCGTTATTCTCACGTGGGCCCGAGGTGACTGGCTTCCGCGCTTCCTTCTGTATACAAATAGTTGGTATTTTGCTTCTTTTATTCCATGACAGTTGAAATTAGATACGATCAGTACTAGGACTTATTTTTTTACGAGGGGTTTTGGGTGTGATTAGACAATTTTACTGGCATTAAGAAAGTTCCATGGAGGTCATAAGATTAATTGCCAGAGTCTGTACTATTTTAATCCTTACATCAGTTCTTAAAGCGGTATAAGATCGACAAATAATAAGCAGAATAAATATAAAAAAAAGTGCCACAGTACTTGAAGGGGTTGATATTAAGCCTAGGAGCGAGTATCTAATCCTGACCTTGTCCTCTGTGAAGGGTCAAAAACCTGAGTAGTAAATGATTCCTTTTGCCTAGACCTCAAGTAATGCGTCTCTAGTTCACGTCGATATGCATGTCATGGTCAGCTTGGTATTTGCTTGGTAATATTGTATCGAAGGGTCTCCAGGTGATGAGGAGATCTGACAGGGCGAGGAGGCAAGAAACGAGAGAATAGAAAAACCTAAGAATATGAAATAAGTGCAAGAAGCTGTACAGGACACCCCATTCATAAAACATACTTACCTATACCTACCTATCAGTCTCATCTATAAATTCATCTAATCTATTAACCTTCAGTACTAGAACGCATTTTTACCACGAGTTTGGGGTACGAGTTGACGGTTTTGAAGGGTCTATGAAGGTTAGAAGGTTAATGGCCAGAGTCTGTACTATTTTAATCCCTGCATGAGTTTCTGAAGCTGTTTAAAATCGACAGATAATAAGCAGAATTAATCTGAAAATACGTTCCAATACTGAAGGGGTTAAAGTTCCTTATGACTTGGCATTTATAACCAAATTATTGAGTCCATCAAATTACAGGTACATCAGAATATAACGGGAATGAAATAGATCTGAATTATAGAATTAAATTGTCCTTATAACTGACAACCTATATAGAAATAAGCCATCATACTAATTTGTATATCAGTTGTAAGATTTATAAACAAGATTCTTCAGTAATGCTTTATTAATATGGGTTGAAAGCTTGTTATGAGAAAAAGACTTATAAGCAAATTTTTTAGCTTTTTTTATTAATATGGGTTGAAAGGTTAGGAGAGTAAGATTTATAAGCAAGATTCTTCATTGTTTTATTAATATGGGCTGAGAGCTTGCTGTTAGAGTAAGATTAATCAACATTTTTTTTATTTTTTTATACACAGTGGGCTTCTTTTCTTTACGAGGGTTATTTTATTAATGTGAGATTGAGACTTTTTATTAGAGTAAGACTAAGCAACATTCTCTCTCGTAGGGTTGTTTTATTGATCTGGATTGGTGATTTATTGTAAGTGATCGCCACCACCCACCCACTACCCACCGCCCACCACAGAGCCATCCATACATCACCTCCCACCAACCAAAGCCTTCCTAAATTCCCACGTCTATGATACACACAAACTGGACACATCTCCCAATATTCCGCGTAATATTCTCTCTTTGCAAAGGTTATATTTAGAATTACATCGATCCGCCAGTATTTTTCCGGCGAAGACTGTGAATTATGAGTCATCACGTGATTATGGGATTGATTGCTGGACGTTCCCCAATAGATAACATCCAACTAACCGCTCAGTGCTGATCCTCCCATTAAGTTGCAGTGGTTGCGGTAATTACATGCATCAAAGAATATTAAACGTGGCGTGTTCTCCATCGTGTGTTTACTCTTTCACTGGGATATGTAACGCGTCACAGCATCAGAAGTAACGAAACCTTCATATATATCGATAAGAGAGGGAAAGGAACGATGATTAAAAAAGAAAAGGAGTTATGAGTCTATTTTAACGAGTCCAGTGTTCAGAGTTAGCTGTGGAGAATGAAGAAACACATCAGATTGGTTAGTAATTAGCCAACTTGCAGGAAATGGGTTAATTGCTCTCGCTGGTGACGTCAATTACTCCCACACTCGCCTTTCATCTGTGTCCCCTTTCCTTACACTTTTTTTTTATTTAAGAGGGGAAATTTGGACAAGGGCAACGGAAACAGTTATACAAAAAGGCCCATTGAGATGCGAGATAGCCAAAACAGTGGGATAATTGTCTTGAAACCTTCCCCTCTTACCCCTTCAGTACTGGGACGCGTTTTCATATTTATTCTGCTTATTATTTGTCGATTTTATACAGCTTCAGTAATTCATATGAGGATTACAAACAAAACTGGTCATTAATCTTCTGAACTCCAAAGACCCTTCCTAATATCAATTTAATCGCTTAATCATATCCAAACTCGTGGTAAAGATGTGTCCAAGTGCTGAAGGGATTAAATTATCAGCTCACGTCATAGGTAGATGGAAATACAGAAGGAAGCTAAGAATTACAGTGTTTTTTTTTTTTGCAGTTACGTTATTTGGTGAGTGTAATAACCTTGCACTTACGCCCGTGTTCCAGATTGAAATTACGTGTACTTATTTGATCATTAAGGAAATTTGGACTCTCTTAACTAAATTCAAAGGTGATATTTTTCATGCTTATTGCGTTAAGAGGGAGAATTGCACTCGTACTCTGCTCCAGAAGTAAGTTTATTATTTTTTTTCTTACTTTGAGTTTTCTTGTTCCATAAAAAGCTTTCCTCCCGAACACGTGAAGTCATTATTAGTATCTATTTTTTTTTATTTTTTATTATTAGTCAAGTTTGTTCAGTATTTATTTAGATCTAGAAAAGTTGACCCTAATTTGATGCCAGAAATAAGACTTTTCTCATTAGTTTAGAGGTATATTTACTTTTTGGAACCCCACTTGTCGTCTTTCTTGACACTATCACCTTCATACCTAATTACCTTCCTTCCCTCCTTCCTTCCTTCCTTCCTTCGTTTCTTCCCTCCCTCCCTTCCTCCCTCGCTCCTTTCCTTCCTATCCATCCTTTCTTCCTTCCTTCCTTCCTTCCTCCCTTCCTTCCATCGTTCATTCATTCCTTTCTCCCTTTTTCCCTTCCTTCCTTCTTTCCTTCCATTCACGTCTTCATCTTACTTTTCCTTCATTTCCCCAACATTTTCCTCCATCTCTCCTTCCATCCAAGCATCCTTCTTTTTCCTTCCCTTCCTCTCCCTCTCCCATCTTCCCTCAAAACAACCACCCTTGCAGCACCTAAGAAAAAACACACACCCACTTCAAATTATTCACGGGGGTCTTATTCCCCTTTGATCTCCCTGTGCAATAATCGTGCCCATCACACTACAAGACTATCGCAGCCACTCCACGCCTCGTCCCAGCCTGGTGAGTGCCAAGTGCCGCCAGCCAGGAGGGGTCAGTGGCCTTAGCTAGCGTCTATTACCTCATGTACCGGCAACCCTTCTTTGTCAATAGTGAGACTGGGAATAGCGACACCGCCCACCTAGACTCGTGATGAGGTAATGATGGTGGTGATGGTGGAGGTGTTGGTGGTTGAGAGAGACGGGGGTAGGGGGAGGAAAGGTGAAATGATTGCCATAAGAAATAAAACAAGGTAATAGGATGGTAAAAGAGAAGAGAAGAGGGAAATAGGAAAAAAAAGAGAAGAAAAATGAGAAATATGTGGAGAAGGGGTGACAAGTAAGGGAAAAGTATGTAGAGTGAACGGAAATGGGGAAAAAATGAAGAGAGAATAAGAGAAAAGTAGGGGAAAAAATGAGAAAAATGAGTAATAAGAGAAGTGAAGGAAAATACGAAAAAAGAAAGTGAAAAATTTAAGAGAGAGAGAGAGAGAGAGAGCGCAGTAGGATCCTCACCACGTACTAGTGTGTGTGTGTGTGTGTGGGTGGACCAAATCTTTAAGAGCTGCAACAAAGGACTCCCACATCTGCCCCCCCCCCTCTCTCTCTCTCTCTCTCTCTCTCTCTCTCTCTCTCTCTCTCTCTCTCTCTCTCTCTCTCTCTCTCTCTCTCTCTCTCTCTCTCTCTCCCCATCCGTGTTATCTGCTGTTGATAAGATCTGAACGCAGGTGTCTCTTCTCTTCAAGTTTGCTGTGATTCTGTCCTTGTTCTTCTGTCTAGTCTATGCTACTTATTTTCTTGTGTTATTCCTGTTTTTTTTTCATCCTGTTGTTTTTGTTTTCTTTCCGTTGTATTTTTGTTTTTGTTTTTTTCTTTTTCTATTGTCTTATTTTCTTTCCGTTTAAATCATGTTTTCTTTCTTTTTCTTTCTTATATCTCTTTATACTCTGTTACTTACTATATTTCAGTTTTTTCTTTGTGTTCCTCTTCATTTTTTGTCTCCTTTTTCCTCTCTTCCCTGTTATTTTTCATTTGCTTCTGTGATTTTCTCTCGTTTTCTCTCGTTTTTTTTTTCTTTTTTCTTTTGTCTTTATTTTTTCACTTTTATTTTTTTCTCGCTATCGTTGTGTTATTAATCCTTTTCCCCTCACTTATTTTTTTCCTTACGTTTTTTATATATATTTTTATCTTTCATTTTTTTTATATTTTTTCGTAATATATTTTCTTACTTCACTCGTTTTCATGTGATTGTTCTTTCCCCTTGACTTCTTATTTTCTGAAGAATCATTATTTTTCCTCGCAGTATTCTTCTTTTTCTTTCACTTCCTCTCTGTTTTCCCTCTCTCTTTCCTCCTTACGTGTCTTATTCCTCTTTTCATCACCAGTATCTTATTTCCCTCATCATCCTCTTCTCCTTTCATCTTCAGACACGCTGTTAGTCTTTCTCCATGACTTCTTTATCATGATGTGTTTGTCGTCTTCTTCCTCCTCCTCCTTTCCCTCCTTTTTATCATATTTCCCTTGCCCTACCTCACGTCCTTCCCATTCACTCTTATTTTTCCTTTCTTCCATCTTTTCTTTTATCCCTCTTTGGCACTGTATCACCTCCTCTTTCCCTGCTATATCATTACCTCACACTTTCCACGTTGTTGGTGTTTCTCTTCATTTTCCCACCAGTGGACCTGAATGACGGAACGAAAGTGTTGAACCAGCCTCCTTCTTTCTTTTTCCTTCTGGCTCTCTCTCTTTCTGTTCATTACTCCTGAAAGCACCACATGAGAGACGTCGTAAACCCGCATTAAAAACTCCCTCTCTTCCCTCCCTTTGTAGTAAGCTTGTTGCCGGAATTACGACCTAGACTAAGGACGAGGAGGGAGAAGGAGGAGGAAGAAGAGGTAGTAGGGAGGGTACAGTGTAGTGGCAGCGGGGTCGGTAGGGAGGTGAGCAAAGTATACTTCAGGCAAACAACAGTAATCTTCGCCTCGCTGTATTACTCGCCAGCCATAAACATCAGGAATAATTATAGCGCCCCACTCTGCACCTTTATTATTGAGAGGAGAAATTCCCTGCCTTGGAAATGAGCGGCCGTAGGAGGAGGTGGTGGGGGGGGCTCCATTGTAAAGGCGACGAGGACAGCAGGAGGGTGTGTTGAATGAGAAGCAAGGAAGGAACGGAAGAGCAAGATAGGAGAGGATAGAATAGGATAAGAGAGAGAAAGGAGGAATGGAAGATTAAGCATAGGATAATGAAGATGAAAGATAATAAAGAAAATGAAGGGATAGGATAGACAAAGAGAAAGAAGGATGGAATGAAAAAAAGGAATGAAAGATTAAGCACTGGACAATGAAGATGAAGGATAATAAAGAAAACGAAAGCATAGGATTAGACAAGAGAGAGGAAGAAAGCAAGGAAGGAACGAAGAAATACGAGGAATGACAGGTTAAGGACAGGATAATGAAGATGAACGAAGGAAAAAGAAGGAAGGAACACTAAACCACGGATACTCAACGGAAAGCCAGGAAGAGAAGAGAAGGAAAGGAGAGATAGAGAAACGATAAGGAAGGACAGAAGAGGATAAGATAGACACAATAAGGAAAGATAGAAGGGCGGTGCGTGCTTGTGTGAGGCAGTGAGGCTGAGGGTAATAGTGATGGCTTAGAGCATGTCGAGGGATTGACGGCTTAAAGGTTTAGTGAGGCGCTTGAGGCTGTGCTTGTAAAGGAGACGTGTTCTGAAGTCTTGAGTGACGGCGCTCGTATTAACAAAGATTATGTAACTTTTTCTTAGGCGAATTTCTGGTCTTAAAATCCATCTTAACTTTCCGAAATAAGTGTACTTCTGCCATTATTTCATCAGCAGCTTCAAATTTACTGCTGATGTGATAATGGTGAAAGTACAAGACCAATAAAAGGAGGTTTAGATGAATTTTAAAACTAGAAATAAGAAAAAGTTGCATACTTAAGAATCTCTGTTAATACGGGCGTAGGATAGCTCTTACCCGTGCACCTACCACTAACACACACACACACACACACACGCACACACACACTTGATTCTTTCGCTCTCTCACGCTTCTCCATTTTGGGATAATACATTTGATTCTTTCCTTCAACAACTAGTAATTCAGTGTGTCTTTTACTATTGTTAATCCCTCCACCAGTGCCAATCTTAACAGAAATATCAGCATTCATCTGTCTGGCACTCAAAATACACTAGGTACATATTTATTTCTAGTGCTGAGGCGAAGAATTTACCTTTCAGCACTTTAACACTTGAAACACACACACACACACACACACACACACACACACACACACACACACACACACACACACACGAGTTATACCCAAGACTCGTGGTGGACTCTGTGTTCCATAATTCAAGCAATGATGTAATGTGCTTCGTGTGTATTACGTGTATAACTTTCCCGGTTCGCTGTGGGTAAAAAGTTAGTTGGTGGTGCTTGGAGGTGGTGATGGTGGTGGTGGTGGCGGTGGTGGTGGTGGTGAGGTGGTGGTGGTGGTGGTGGTGGTCATGCAAGCAGTAATTGTGTGTTTCTTTGTCTCGTGGTTATTCTTGTCGTCATCATCATCATCGTCATGGTCATTGTTGTTGTTGTCATTATCATCATTATTTTCATTACAATTATTTTTTTTCATTATTATTATTTTCGGGGTCATAGTTCACACCATTGTTATTTTTTTCTTTTCATGTTATTTCTTTTTCTTTTCTTTTTTCGTCCTTCACTTGTTTTTTTATGTTCTTAGCTTTCTTGTTCTTCCTTTAATCATTTTTCATTTCACCTTTTCTCCTTTGTTCTCATCCTTCTTGTTTTCTACTAATTTGTTTGAGTTTATCCTCCTCCTCCTCCTCCTCCTCCTCCTCCTCCTCCTCCTCCTCCTCCTCCTCCTCCCTTCCCATAACTATCACCAACTGTACCTCCATGAGTCACGGGTGGTGATGGTGGTGGTGATGGTGGTGATGGTGGTGGTGATGGTGGTAGTGGTGTTAGGATCTTATTCTGGAAGGCAAGAATTGAAAGGTCGATAGCAAGACACGAAGGCTGAGTAGGAGTGTAGTCCTCCTCCTCCTCCTCCTCCTCCTCTTCCTCTTCCTCTATTCATTTCTCTTCTCTTCTCTTCTTCCCATCCTCCTCGCCCGTCTGCCTTTGCGTTACCTTGCTTTTGTTGTTGTTGTTGTTGTTGGTGGTGGTGGTGGTGGTGGTGGTAGTGATGGTGGTGGTGGTGTTTTCTTCTTTGTTCTTGCTTGGGTTCTCCTCCTCCTCCTCCTCTTTCTCCTCCTCCTCCTCCTTTTCCTCCTCCTTTTCCTTCCCCTTTTGTTCCTTCTCGTGTTCATTTTTCGTTTTCTTCATGTTCGTCTTACTCCTCCTCCTCCTCTTCCTCCTTCCCCTCCTCCTTCTTCTCCTCCTCCTCCTCCTCCTCCTCTTCTTCCTCCTCCGCCATTAGTTCTTAGTGCTGACTGGCTCCTGTTTAACGCTCTGCCTGCAAGTCTTTCTCTCCTTCTCGCCTTCCTCACCTCCTTCCTCCGCGCTCTAATTGGAGTCTCACCTTGTCCTCCTCCAGCTGGTCTTGTCTCATTTATCACAGTTTTAATTTCCTGAGTCTTTCTTCTCTTGTAAGTTTTGATTGCGTTTCTTTCCTGCTCTTACTTTCGATGTACAAGTTTTGCTCGATCATCGGTTTCATTTTTGTTTTGTTTTTCTTTTAAAGTTTTGGGTTCAATTTTTATTTTTTTTCGACGTTAACGAGTTTCTGTGTCATGTCCGCCTCGTTTGTTTCTGTCTTTCCTTTCTCTTCTTTTTTTTCCTTTTTCGTTCCTCGTTCCTTCACTTTTTTTTTGTTTTTACTTGCCATCTTCCTTTCCTGCTTTTCTTCTCTCTTCTTTTCCAGTCCTCCTTCTCTTCCTCTTCTTTCTTTCTTTCTTTCTTTCTGTTCTACTCTTTCTTCCTTTCTTTCCTTATGCTGTTTATTCCTTCTCTCCTTCCTGTATTTTCCTTCCTCTCTTCCTTCTTTCAATTCTCCCTTTCTTTTCCCTTCCCGTATCACCTCTTCGTGTACTGCGTAACCTAAACTAACCTAACTTAACTTAACCTAACCTTTACCTAAGTAGGGGCCGGGCATCTGGAGGGAACGGATGGCAGATCGTTATTTATGCTTAACTTCCGCCTTTCGTCATCGATTGTCAGACGGGGTCGCTCACCGCCTTCGTAATGCGAGACGCGACATTACCCTCGTGATGGATGGACCCCGTGACGCCCCCCTCAGCTCATTCAGAAACAGTGTGACCGGGTGGTAAGGTCGCTGAGGGTAAGATATTTGCCACGGGACCCCTTCCTTCACGTGACTCCTTGTATCACGTGGTCTGCCTCCTGACACTCTTCCGTATTACTGTCTCTGTGGAGTCGAGGAGTGGGAGGACGGCTGGTTTGGCAGAACTTTTAACCCTCAAGTGTCTAGGTCTAATTTTCAAGCAAGAGAAACACACACACACACACGAGGCTACCTCCACGCATTGTTGATGCTGATGGTGATGCGTGAGACCGTAGGTGTGAGTGGCTCCAGGGTAGTGTGTTGACGCCCTTCACCAGATATGTTGCAGCCACTCACACAGACTGACAGCCCGACGCTTGCCATCCTAAGGGAGTCGGCACTGGGGAGGCGAGGAATAGTGGTGTACGGCGTCAAGCAAGGCACTCCAATCTCTCTCTTATCGTTTCTTCTTTCTCGCTTATCTAACTCACAAGTAACTTTTGTATACTTTATCGCACATCTCTACTTAAACCAAGTCCTCGTGGTCCTCGTCTCTAAGTGTGTTCTCTAGACGCTGCTCATTTTTCTGCTTCTCAGTCTTCACCACCTTCCACGATAGCAGTTTGACGGTGTAGTAATATATGTCGACTCACACGTTAGCAGCGGGAGAGGCAATCATAGCGACCATCTTAGTAAGCGTCGTACTCTGAAACGCTTTGACCTTCTCATCGCTACGTTTTTCAAAAGCCATAGAGATGATTAATCAGGTTCTCAAGAGCTTTCCACCTGTTCATTAGCGATGTGAAAGACGGGTAAAAGAGAGAGAGAGAGAGAGAGAGAGAGAGAGAGAGAGAGAGAGAGAGAGAGAGTCCCTTCCCAAATTCAATGACTAAAGACAATAGTTCGTATATTCCCTGCTATGGCTTCTCCCCCCCTGGTCCCACTCCCTGCTGCCTTCTCCCGGCCCAGCGCTTCTGAGTGGTGACTGCAGCAAACACTCGCACAGTCCATATTGTCCTGAAAATATTGCGTCGAGTTTACTGCTGCAATCACCTCGAATTTCAAATGAATTAATCTCGTCCTCGTTTTCATTCATTTCCGTTGTTTATCCTCGCCGTGTGTCCTGATTATTTCCTGATTATACTTCGTTCTTTCGGTTCTTTTTTTTATGAAAGGGTTCGGTCAAGGCTAAAATAAAGTGTTTTACAAAAGGCTCATCGAGGTGCCAGTCCTTAGAAAAAATACTTAGACTGTTTATTTATTGATTTACTTTGTTATGCCATAATATGTTCTGTTCTGGGACTAAAGAAGCATCTGTTTGTGTCTTCCTCAGCCTTCCTCAATGCCGGCTGTGGGTTTTGGGGAAGAGCGCAACCCACGGAACCTCAGCGGTCAACTCCTCCCACAGACAAGCCCCCCGATCAACATATTAAACACCAGCAGCAGCAGCAGCAGCAACAGCAACCACAGCAGTACCAGGAACCGACACAACAGCAGCAGCACCAGCAGATACAGCAAACATATCAACATCCCCATCCTTATCGCCATCCACAGCAGCAGCAGCAGCAGCAACAGGGACAAGCATATCAGAATGGCGCAGCGCAGAGTCAGCCCCGCACATATCAGCAGCAGGCGCCTCACCCTTATCCCCCTATGTCAGCCCCTCAGCAGCAGCAGCACCAGGCCTACCCCGCCGTCACCACGCAACAAGTAAGGGTGTTTGGTATATTTCTGCATAAGAGAGGGAATCTGGCCAAGGGTAACAAAGACAATGAAAATAAAAAAGGCCACTAATTTGCCAGTCCCCTTAAAGAATTAGCCGAAAATCAGGGTCATATGTCTTGAAACCTCCCTCTTAAACAAGGTCAAGTCATAGGAAGTTGGAAATGTAGGAGTAGGTAGGGAGTTCCAGAGTTTACCAGAGAAAGGAATGAATGATTAGGAGTACTGGTTAACTCTTGCATTAGAGATGGAAAAAATAGTGGTAAGAGGAAGAGCAAAGTCTCGTCGTATGTGGTTTATTTTTCAGGATAACAATTAATGGCATGTATTGGGACGGTTGAAAGTAATAAATATGGTTTGAGGGTAAGAAAATAATAAATGTGGTTTCAGGATAAGAATTAATGGCATGGTATTGGGACGGTTGAAAATAGTAAATATGGTTTTGTAATATAGCATAACATAACGTCCCAATTTTTTCTTTAGTCCTAAATTCTGAACTTTGTTTCCTTCATCGTCATTTTCTTCCTTTTTTTTTTACAACCCAATGACTCGCTACTTACTATAGCCTTCTCATGACCTAGTGATCCACAGGCAAGAATCACCATCCAGTAATACCGTGACCCACTGGTATGATATTGTAACGTGGTGATGCGTATAGTAGGAGTCACCAGGCAGGCAATAATACCGGTAATTCACCAGTAATGGCCCTCAGCCCCTTACCCTTGACCTTTCACCATTCAGTTCACAAAGCGGCCTCCGACACACGCCATCTTCTACTGAGCACTTACTCTCCCTGTCTCTCCCCGCTCACTTACTGCTTCCGCTCCCTTCAATCTTCCACACCCACTCTTTCCTCTCTCACTCTCTCCTTTCAGATCTTTCTCCTCTCTTTTCTCCTTCTCTTCATGGATTACTCCCTTCTGTTTCCTCCCTTATCTCATCTCTCCCTTTGTTCTCCTACTTCCACTCTTTTTTTTTCCTTTATTGTATCTCTCACTCTCTCCTTTCAGATCTTTCTCCTCTCTTTTCTCCCTCTCTTCATCGCTTACTCCCTCCAGTTTTCTCCCTCATTTTCTCTTATCTCTCCCTTTGGGCTCTTACTTCCACTGTTTCCTCCCTTAATTTATATCTCACTCTCCTTTCAGTTCTTGTTCTTATCTTTCCTCCCTCATTTCACCTCTCGCTTCTTCAGTTTGCTTCCTTTTATCTCTCTCCCTCTCTCCCTTTAGTCTAGTACAGTGGTTCTCAAGGTGAGGTGAAAAGGGGCGGTAGGGTGGCATCAGGAGCAGCTAATATTTACGTTTGTTTTTACAAAACCTAAATGACATAATACATGTCCTGACAGGTTGTAAACGAAACGAAGCCAAGGGGGCGTTAGCCTGTAAAAGTTTGGGAACCACTGGTCTAGTACATTCTCTGTTTCCTCCCTTATTTTCATCTCTCACTCTCTCTTTACAGCTCTTATTCTTCTCTCTTTTTTTTTTCTCTCAGTTCATCTCTCGTTCCTTTGCTTTCTTTCGCTTACTCTCTCTTCCATTCCATCTCTTCCTCTCCGTCAGTTCTCTCATTCCTCACCCTGTCACTTTTCCTCAGGCCCTGGTTCCTTGTTCTCCCAGCAGAGGCGGCACCCTTCTCCCTCCACTCCCCAAACCCTCAGTCCTCCCAACCATTACTTCTACCACTACCATTCTCCCCCATTATCATCTCGTCCCTGTACAGGTAAGCCCAACAGCGAGGTACTGACGCTGTGTAAAGCAATAGATAATTAAAGGGAAGGAACAGCAGCATAAGACGAAAGCTGAATACTTCCCTGTATTTCTAAAGGTTTTATTTTTGGTGTTGTATTCGCTGTCTTGTATCCTTGAGTTGCTCTGCTGTAAATCGTATGTAAATATGGTGATTTCATGTAAATGTTATTGTTCCCCATCCCCATTTAAAGCTTTGGTACCACCTAATAATAGTTTGTTAGTACGTATACACATACTGGTAAAACCTTTTTTTATTAGTTTTATGTGTATTTGTGTATAGTTTGTGTGTGCGCGCGCGCGTGCGTGTGTGTGGGTGGGTGTGTAGGTGTGTGTGTGTGTGTGTGTGTGTGTGTGTGTGTGTGTGTGTGTGTGCGCTCGCGTGTGGAGCCAGAAAAGCGAGGGAGGCAAGCAGGGGGCCGCATGGCATTGTTGTCTGGCTGAATACACACACCCACACACACACACACACCCACACACACACACACACACACACACACACACACACACACACACACACAATTTGAACCTATGAGCTCCGTCCACATCACCTTTATGCCGCCACTCTCACACCCTCTCACCTCCCTGGCCAGACACCCGCTTGCCTGAACGCCGCCTCGTGCTGTGCTCCCGGCAGCAGGGCGGCGTAAGGAGAGAGTACCCGCGTAACGCTTCCATCGATTTTAGTGGCAGCATCAGGGAGGGGACAGGGAGGTGGAGCGGTGGAGCGGTGGAGGTAGTAGCTGGGGTAGCGCTGAATGGGTTGTAGTGGAGACGAGGGATGGGAAGTTTCCACACATGGGGCACTGATGCAAGCTAACCATAAGCATCACAACATATGCTGCCGTGTTTTTTGCTTCTGCTGCGTAATATTACTGTGGTGTGTCCAGAGTACTGACAGGCAGTACATTCCTTCACAGCAGCTGCCGATGGGGTTTGCTGGATTTGGTGGAGCTCCAGTGTACGTGGTGCTGCCCTCTCCCGGTGGTGGCATGGTTCCCTCTGCTGACCCCGCCGGCCCTCAACTGCAGGAGATCTTGAGGAACCTCCCTTACACTCCCAGTAGCCGCGGCGTGACCATTTATGAGCTACCGGAAGGGTCCACGCAGAAGACGACGCGGGTGAGTAGTGGTGGCCTGGCTGAACTGCTCCATAATTCCAGGTATAACAGTCTGCTCCATATGTCCTTCCTCTCTCTATCTCTGTCTCCCTCAGGCGCCTGACTCAACACCCCCGTCAGCCGCGTCCTCTCAAGGTTCTGTCGCATCGCGGTGGTCTACAGGATCAAACGGCAACCACAGTGACGACCGCAGTGCTGGACGGGCGCGCTGGGGAGATAGGGGCGTGGGCGTGGGTCACCTGTGGGCTCCGGGGGAGGACACTGTTCCTGGAAGTCGCGGTGGAGACTCCCTACCGCCTGCGTGGGCTGAAAAGGAGGAAGAAAATGTACTGCCTGGAGCACCCTACTCCAAGCCGGAACAGAGGTGTGTGTGTGTGTGTGTGTGTGTGTGTGTGTGTGTGTGTGTGTGTGTATTACTTATTCATCATATGTACTATTCAGGTAAAAAAAAAAAAAAAAAGAACTAGCAGAGAAGTTACCTTGGTCTCACTTCATCGTGATTGACAAAGCTTATAGGTGTAACCGGCCACTGTCTCCCCTGCAGAACTTACGCACGGGGCGGAGGGATGCACCGTATGGATCCTGAAGAGTCTGCGGAGAGGGAGAGGCGCAAGAAGCAGGCGGAGGAGACACAGCGGATCATAAGGCAGCAGGTAAAGCACGACAGGGTAATTCAGGGTCGAGATCGTGTGCTCATCTTCCTTTATCTCCGCAATGAATGGCAAACCCCTTAGTCACATTTCGGGTCGACCCAGATAGAGGCCGTAAACATCCCGCCAGACAATCTTCGCCTGAGAGAACGCAGTGATGTTTATTGCATAGCCTCGTGTTTGCATGCAGCTGACACGATTCGCTGCACCGTGATGAATCCTGAATGAAACTGGTGACCTCCTGGCGACACACTTTCCGAAACTCTCCTTAATTAGACTTGTATATCATGGCATAATTTTCCAGTGAACTTGCGTTTTTGTTTTGTTTTTCTTGTAAATCTGCTAACTTTTTCTCTCTTCGTAACAGCTGGAGGAAAAGAAGAGACAGAAGGCGGTGGAAGAGGAGAGGGAGCGAAGAGAGGCAGCGATATGGGAGGAGAGGGTGCGAGAACAGCAGGAGAGAGAGGCCAGGGAATTAAAGGAGGAAATAAGGAAGAAGAAGGAGAAGGAGGTAAAAGTTTCCTCCGACAATTTTCCGCACTTCACTCCCGTCTCTTTCCCTCTCACCCAAAGATTAGCCTGTGTCGCTAACCAGACGAACACACACACACACACACACACACACACACACACACACACACACACACACACACACCAGCATTATTTTCCATATATATATCTTCCTCCATTTCGTCCATCACCAGACAGAGGAGAGAAAGTGTTAGAAGACCATTACATACGTATCCCTTTGACGCAGTACTAGAGAGAGAGAGAGAGAGAGAGAGAGAGAGAGAGAGAGAGAGAGAGAGAGAGAGAGAGAGAGAGAGAGAGAGAGGTCACCACGCACGCTGAGGTTATTACAACTTTGCAATCAACTCTGTAACTTTTGGAATATTCTTGTTTCCATCTAGTTTCTGAAATTATTGTCAATTTTTATTAGGTTTTGGTTATTTTGTTTG
This sequence comes from Callinectes sapidus, assembly GCA_020233015.1. NCBI lineage: Eukaryota > Metazoa > Arthropoda > Malacostraca > Decapoda > Portunidae > Callinectes > Callinectes sapidus. The sequence continues at coordinate 1,050,105 of CM035188.1, read as the reverse complement.
ATTTATTTGCCAATTTTTTATAAGTTGTAGTTATTTTGTTTGATTTCTTTCAAATTGAGAGTTCTTTCAGGAAATTTATCTTTTTTATCTTATAAGTAAATGTAGACGTATTTTTTCCTCTAGTATTTATCCTAATTTTTATACAGTTTTACGTTTCTCTTTGTTTCTTTTCTCTTAAGTTAACAATAAAGAGTACATTCCCTTGCCACTGAGAAAAAGAGACAGGGAGAGGTTTATTTACAAAGTGAGACCCCTGTGAGAGAACAAAGTGGTAGAGAACAAGCAATATCCCCACACTGCCTGAAGAGAGAGGTAACCTTTAGTTCACACCTGCCTTCCTATCTCCTCTCTCCCTCTCTCCCTCCCTGGCAACAGCACACCACCCGTGACAATACCCGAGAGAGAGAGAGAGAGAGAGAGAGAGAGAGAGAGAGAGAGAGAGAGAGAGAGAGAGAGAGAGAGAGAGAGAGAGAGAGAGAGAGAGAGAGAGAGAGAGAGAGAGTCTAGATTAAAGGATGAAAATGTCTTCTGTAGAATCGGTAGAGCGAAAGAAACGAAGATATGAGAGATGAAAGAGTGGTGTAGGAAGAGAGAGAGAGAGAGAGAGAGAGAGAGAGAGAGAGAGAGAGAATAACTTAACTCCATCCCTTTCATAACACTCAGGAGGCGGAGGAGCGGCGACAACAGCAGCTCCAGACGGCCATCAAGGAGGCGGCGGAGAAGGCCAGAAAGGAGAAGAGTGTACACAAATATGGTCACATTCGCTCCCTCTCTTCGGTGGGTCCTGGTTACACTTTCTGCCCTGAACTGTACTCTTATTCACCTCTACTCCCACCTACCACACTACGTTCCAAAAGCTATACTTGTACCTACACCTGTTTTTAATTAAGAGTGTTTTTTTTTTTTAATGGTTCTAGTGACAGATTAACCCGCCCGATTTCTCCGCCCTAATTTTGTAGGGATGTTTGTGTATAGCTACGTATTATGTCTTTAATTATATCTTTCTCCCTCAGCAAGTTACATATAAGAGCTTTCCTCGGATTCCAATATTTTAGGGGAATGGTGGGCCCCTGGCTTATTGATGATTTATTTCGAGCATATCTACTGTATTTGTGAAGGTCCCAGATATTTCATTTAAGTTCTTTGTTGCATCACTTAATACAACAAGAACACGCCTTTGGAGAACTTTTACTCATTGTGTTGGTAACCCATTGTCTTAGCTTTGCTCTCTCTCTCCCAGCACATTATACCACAGTCCTACACTCCATTGCCACCAATCATATAGCTCAGAGCACAGTGACTCACATGACTAACTGTATCTTTGGACGATGCCGACAGAGCGCCTCCTTGCCTGAGGTGCGGGAAGAGGGTGACGACCAGCCGCCGCCACACACCTCAGGCTGCTCCACCACACCCCGGAGGCGGCACCATACCAGCCATGCACGCCCTTCATCACCACCAACACCCTCTCCTCAGCGGCAGCGACATCAGCAGCCTCATGAGCAGGCTAACATCTCAGAGACCGGCGCGGAGCAGCAGGAATCTTCTTCCCTCGCCCATCAGGAACCAGCCCGCCCATCCACCCTCAAGGTAAAGAAAGAAACATAAGCAAACCAGTAATAAATATATGTGGGTTTGTTAGAGCAGTATTCACTCCTACAGAACTATCAGAGTCAACAGTTCGTTCTTTCTTCACAGCCACAGTTGAGTGTTGACGCCGACGAGAGGACGCGGCTGTTGCGGACTCTCGGCATCGCCCCAGAGATGCTGCTGGCACCTTCAGGCCTGCTGGACCGCAACTCTCTGCTCTCCCTCCTGCATGCCATTACTGGTAATTGTGATGGGCTGGATTATTGATGCTTAACATCATAGAGGAGTTTTTTGCAACTTATATTGAGGCTTAAGAAAAGAAAAACGCAGTTAAGTGTCATGCACAGGTGGAGCATGACGGGGGTGAGTGTGACGTGGGGTGTTTAGACATATAACAAGGAAAGACACACTGTAGGTGTGAAAATGTGCATGTTGTAGATGGCTTCTCCTACCTTCATCGTTTTGTTGCATGACTGGTGACGTTAACAGTCATCATTATTATTTTTTTCTATTTTTTACCGTTTCTTTATCTTTCTCAGGTCAACAACGCCTTATCTCCAATGCGCCCAGTGACTATACTGGCGATTATGTCACTGACCGCATTATTACCCCAACCAAGTACCGCGGGCCGCCCTCCAGGGACTGTGGGATTCAATGTGATGACACTCCCCCCGACCGGTGAGTCACGCTCTGTTCACCGCTTGAGTCTTGGGATAATTCCAGTCTTCTCCAAACCTCGAGAACCAAAGTACTTCTCATGTTAGTGAGCACCCGAAAAATTATGTTGTGCAGAAGTTAAAATATTTGTGGATTTCAGGAGAAACAGCCCACGAAGAGAGTCCCGGCGGCGTCTTAGTAGGAAAACTGCATCACTACCTCGCGACAGTGGCCAGAGCAGCGATGCACGGCCACCCTGGGGACACAACCAGAGTGACAGGCCGTACAGAAAGCAATCTGAGAAGGACCCGTATTCCAACAGGCGATTGAGGCGACGCGCTGCCAGGTGAGCCTCCCTCCCCCTGTCTGTCCATTAATGTTATGTTAATGTTTGCTCTATCTGGTCCACCCGCTGTTTGGCTCAGGCAGTTCAAGGCCGGCATATGGTAATTAAATGCATGCAAATTGAAATGCTGTATACAAATTAATTATTATATGTCTTTGAAACAATATTCCATATGTTTTTACTTTTATCTGAATTATGTCATCACATTAATTGCTTGCTAAATGTTGGTGATATTTTTGTATTATGAATTTTGGGGTCCCACAATATCAAACCTCAAAAGTTTTCAATAGAACGTGCTTAATGTGACAATTTCAGAATTTTTAATACATTTGAGTAAATTCTAGTGCAAGTTGCTGTGTTTCCAGGTTTCTGTGATTCCAGATGTAATAGATGAACAAGCATTTTGCATCATTAGCATCAAAAGCACTCATAAGAATTCAACAAATGATCTCATTGGTCCTTGGAACTGTGTCCCTTGTAAATAGTCTTAATGAGAGAACAAAAAACATTGTCACAGAACTGTCATATGATCTCCCTTGTCCAGCCTGCTCCCTTAGAGTTGAGTGGCACCTCTCCTTTAAAAGCCAGCACAGAGTATGAAATAAAATTTTAGGGGTTGGAAACAATTTGCATATAAGCCATTTAAACATTACAAAATAGATATGTTTTTTTCCCACATTTCTGTCAGAATTTAATGGGATTTATGTTAATATCAGGGAAGGGGCAGGTGGCCTGATCATTTTCAATTGCTGGCTCACACTGCATTGTGGGGAGCTTTTATGGAACTGAATAATGGTGTGCCAGCCTTGATTTATGCTGTACAGATACCTAACTGTAGATACATACCTATGTTATGCTGGCATCCATCAGTCACTGTAATGTGGTAATGATAGTGTTTGTCAAAACCAGTAATGGTGATTGCTTGCTTTGTTCCCTTTCCTATGACGATTTCATCCCACAAATTTGTATATATAGGAATGTGTAGATTGATTTCTCCTCTCTATGTATAAATGGAATGTTAATTATGTGTAAGGCTCTGAATAAGATGTCAATAACTGCTCATCATTTAGGTCCTTGAGTCGGTGTGAGCGAGACACACCCTCTGAGGAGAGTGACCCGCCACAGGTTCACCGCCGCCGCCGCAAGACATGGGACAAGTCTCGCCAGGAGTCCCTCTCCTCTGACATCTCCAGGTGACTTTGCTTTGGTACTTGTATCACTAAATGTCAACAGAAGTACGTACTTACATAAACGATGAAGTATTGGTACCATTTAAAAGATGATAAATCACTCAGTATGTACTTAACATTGAAGATGATAGTAATGATAATAGTAATAACAACAACAATAATAATGGCAATAATAATAGTATCATAGCATTGAAGAATACATTTGGTTAACTATCTTTCACTACAATATGCAACAATATGAACACCACCTGATGGTACAGACAGTGACATTGATACAACAAACTAACATTGTACTGCTTCCTTCACCAGGTCTCCCTCTCCACGGGACAGGAGGCGAGGCAGTCGGCCCTCCGTCACCACCAAACAGTGGCCCACCATCAAGCCCTCCCTCACACCAGCCCTCCACCGCCCACCAACACCAGAACACAGGAGGGTGAGGAGAGACTTTATTGTGTTGTCTTTTATAAAGACTTATCTCCTTTGATCATGTATTTGGTGTTAAATTTTTCAGAAGGCAAAGGGATTATCTACTGGTTTCTCTCCTCAGTCTCCTGTGTCTCCCCACTTTCTGGCTCCTCCACCTGAAGCTCTTGGGAAGGAAGCTAATGAAGAGGGTGAACATGGTCCTCCTTCAGGTGGACAGAGTCCCCTTGTTGAGCATCAAGTTGACAGCCAGTCTCCTCCTGCTGTGCGTTCCTCCTCCCCACCAGTGCCAGCCCTCATGCGAAAACTCACAGGTTTGTGCTATATTGTGTGTGTACATTTCTTATTAAGTATTGTTATAATATTGAATTAGGTAATTAAGTATCATCTGTGCTTGACTTATGCTTGCTTCTGTTACTGCTTATTATTACAGCAATTTATTACTAATCACTACTATTAATACTTCTGTAACTACAACTTATTACTTTACACTTCAGGTCAGTCATCCTTTGATGTCCCAGAGTATCCTCCTGGCACCATGCCCCCATTCATTGATGCCACCACCACTGAGGCCCCGGCTGCTGCTGCCATTGATGACAGCACTCCAGACACCAATGAAGCCAGTGCTGACATTCTCACTACTGAAGTGCCCTCACGTCCTTCCAGTCCCCCTATTCCCACTGTCCTGAAGAGGATGCAAAGTGCTGACTCTTCACTTATGCTGCCAGAGCTTCCCCAGCCCGCCTCACGCCCAACCTCCAGGCCGCCCTCAGCCAATGGCCTTTCTCCAGCCAAATGTCTGTCTGCGGGTGGGCTGACACCAACCAAAGGTGCAACTCTGCCAGGTATGTATAAGCCCTTATAATCTATTTATGTCATCATATCTTTATGCCCAATGCATATTCATTTTAATCTGAATGCTAATCAGGTTAGAAACTACTAGATATTTTCTTTTCATTGAAGCTTAAAGACTATGCTTTGATTAATGAGTAAAAAATGTAATCAATATTTTTGAATAAAGGACGAGGGAGAGCAGAGAGTGCCAGGAGTGCACGGAGCAGCAGCCAACCACCCTCACCCACTTCCCGGCCACCCACCCCTCGCCGCCTGCCTCCCATGGCTCCCTCTAAAAGTGAGGAGGTGGTGTCCATGCCAGGGCAAGAAAATTCCCTTCGCCCCAGTTCTCCACCAGTTCCTGCCCTTGCCAGGAGACTGTCTGCCACCTCACGTGTTGGACAGCTGCCCACTGACAATAGTAAGCAGTGGTTTCAAATTGGTGTCTCCCTATTTCTTCATTCAGTTTCTTTGTCTAATGTACTAATGTTGCATACAGTCCAACAAATATTTACTATGGGTGTAATAGTTATTCTCCATTTGCTTCTAGTATTTTGGTGTCTGAATACATACCAGTTCTTCAGATAATTTGTGTGTGATTTAACTATTTTGAGAAACATTTCTATATCCCATTGTTTTCTCATAAGTAAACATGTGTTTTGTCAGGTGTGGACCGGCAGCTGACACCCGTGGAGACACCAGGCTCACCCCGCCACCAGCCAGCTGCCTCCTCCCCAGCCTCTGCTGCCACTTCAGGTAACACTCAGACTACCTGTGTGTGTGTGTGTGTGTGTGTGTGTGTTCGTGTGTGTGTGTGTGTGTGTGTGTGTCAGTGACCAGTGTTTAGCTCTCTCTGTGCAGCAGTAGTGTGATGGTTCTGGTGGGGAGATGAGTGCTCTTTGCATCAGCCTTCACCTGATATGACTTGGAATACACATTTTTAGATTTTGTTCGTTTCCTTTTGTCTTTCTTTCCAAAGTAATATAGATAGCTTCTTTCATTTAATTTATTGTCATTTATTTCCTTTCAGTTCAGTTACTTTTATCCAAGCCATTTTTTCCTGTCCATTCTCCATTTATGTTGTGAATTCATGAAATAGATATTTTCATGGACATTTTTTATATTATGTAATGTATGTAGCTGGTTATTTTGTTGTATTCATTGCCCATATTTCCATCATAGTTGCTCTCACTTTTCTTAAGACACATTTCTCAAGACACAGGTGGCTAGCAGTTCTTTAAAGTCACAGCATTTTGTCTTTGCAGTGCTGCCGTGAGTACTGCGTTATTCCAATAGCTTTTTTACATGATCATTTTGCTGCAGCTTATTACCAAAAGGAGAACCTGATTAGTATTTGTTTTCTTTCTGCTTTCTGCTTGTGTTTTTCTAAGGCAATTAATCTTTTATTTGCCTCCCAAATACCTGTTGGTATCCAATGTTTTTTTTATCAAAGTTAGCTTATCTTGCATTCGTTTCATATTTTGAATTTACTGTATTCAACATTTCATTATCATTATTTCTACTTTATTGCTTTTTTCCTGCATCCATTAACAATTAGTTCAACCCATCAATCTGCAAAGAATTATGTCTTATGAATGTTGTGTCCCCGAACCCTACTCCCATTTTATTGATTTGGTCAGTTGGAGATGAATATCCTGGTTTGATTGCATTCATTTATATAATGTTTTTCTTTGATAATTCCATTTACAAGGCTGCTAACACAAGATATTCTTCTATTATACTTTGAACCATGTACTGAATATCTCAAGTAATGATACATTGTGATGTTCTAATATATTTTTTATCTTGTCCATTATTTTCACTTCATATATTTGTTACCCAGTTCTTGTTTTTCTTACATCTGTGCCCAATATTCTTTAAGTTTAGTCATGGTTCCTGTATTGATTATTTTTAATCTTCATTTTTATGAAATAATATTACTATAATTTTTCTTACCTTTATCTTTAGGCTTTTAGACTTTGCAATTGTTTTTATACATGCCATCTGTTTTCTTTAATATATGTCTCTCCATTCATTCCCTGTGCATTCCTTTAAAATAATGCTGAAGGCACTAATACATCTTTTGCACACAATGTTTTCAGTTGTCCCTCGAAGTGTGTCCAGATGTGGTGAGTGAGTGAGGAAAGCCTTTTCTTCAAGCTTTTTACTCCACCTCCAGGTGTGTCCTCCAGGCCGGGCAGTGCCACCTCGGGGCAGGAGGAGGATGTTCGTACAGTCAGCGTCACCTCTTCAGGTTACGAGTCTGGTAGAAGGTCCTCAGGGGAACCCAAGTCACTGTCTGAACCTTTAGTCTCCCCGGATAAGTGGGTCATCCTCAAGTCACTTTCTTCATTGCGCCAGGTGAGTTTGCATGCAAAGAGTTATTATTATATTAGTCTTGGATGCTGGGCATTATGCAAAATGTACTTCTAACATTTACATACACACAGACACACACACACACACACACACACACACACACACACACATGTACAGTAGTTGCATGCTGCTAGAGTAGAAGGGTCTCAGGAAGGCAGAGAGACAGAGGGATGTTACTAATCTGTAGTTTCTTGTAACACAAATATTGCTTTTCTTATGTAGCATTAACTGGTAGAAATTTGTAATTTTGTTTTCATTGTTACTCTTGAGGGATTGTTCCTGAAATAGTAATCAATTCCTTTTAGAACTTGTGGCGACGACACCAAGAGTTGTCTCACCACCCAGACTCGGATGGCTCCTCCTGACACACAGCTGCCGCCCCGGTGACTCCCACCGATGGCCTTCCAGACCTGCCCCCTAAAGAGAAACCAGATTCTCTTCCCCTTCCCTCTTCTTCTGCATTCCTGCCTCACTTCCATCAGCAAACAGAGTTCATCCCTCTTGATGCTTCCCCTTTCTCTCAGCACAGCAAGGACTCCTCACCCCTGGAGGAGTATGCCTATCCTGTTCCTCCACTCTCACAAAAGCCATCTCCTCCAGCATCACCTCCCACAACAGCCTCATCAGAACATCCACCTCAGCCTTTGTCTTCTCTGATGTCTGAGAGGCACAATGTCTCTTCAGAGTCTTCCTCCCTGAGCCCTTCAAACAACAGCTGCCCTCCTAGCTCATCTTGCCACTCCCTAGCAAGCAACAGCTCCCTGGAGGTTCAGTCCTCACCACAGTCTTCGTCCCCTCAGTTATCACCCCGCCAAATTCCCTCACCTCCTCTTACTCCTCTCTCAACCCCTGAGCAGCCTGTCTCCCAGAATCTTGGTTCTAAAATGCCATTACTTCACCTTCCATCCACAAGACTCTCAACACCTCACATTCCTCCCCTTTACCTGGACACACCTCAACATGAACCCTTGTTACCCATATCCATTGTTCCAACTGCCATGGAACCCCTACAGCCCTGCAAAGCCAACTAAGCATTTCCAGCTTTCCTTCTACCCTTACCTTTCTTACAGAGAGGTCCCATCGGATCACCGGAGTGGTCATATGTGTTTTGTGAGGACAATAACTTATAGATCTGGGTAGCGACAAACAAGTGGAAACCTTATTGCCTCGCATATCATGGTCACCCAAACTGAATAAGGAGTTCCCATTCCACTCTAAAATGAGGCAATATTTTTTTCTCTTTTGAGAAAAAATTCAGTGTTAGTCAGATAACTCTATGAGGACCAGAAATAGCATATACCAGTGAACTCCCCCTTCCCCCTGACCCACTCACTTTGAGGCCAAATTAGGTAAGATGGCTTGTACAGGAATGATTGTTGTGTAAAATGTTCTATTCTTATCAGGACAGACTGATGAGGAAGTGAGAATCTTATGTAAATAGATGTGTGTGTGTGTGTGTGTGTGTGTGTGTGTGTGTGTGTGTGTGTGTGAAAAGCCAAGAAGCACCCAGCGTGTAGCCACTCTACCGCCAGGGTTGCCATTACAACCATCACCTGACTGATCCCAAACCTTACGTCTCAGGCCAGGCATCGCTTTGATCATTGGCATATCATTTTATCTCAAAACATGGCTGCCATTTGATAGCCTTGTACTAACACAGCTTCTCACAAACTAAAGTGCTGTGTGGGTTGAATCAAGCGATGCTCCTGAGAAATGTCTCTGTCATCTCTCGCACCTGGCCACGTCGTCACCTTGTTTAACACATCTGATTGGTTTATGGTTTTCAAGAATTTCAAAAGTTTATCATTGGAGCTTCAAGAGATTAAGAGATTATTTCTTTGAGTAAATTTTAGTGTATGAAAGATCTTGAAGAGTCCATATTATCAAAATCCAAGTGTATTTATTGGCAGATGTTCTTCACAGTAGTAGTTCTGAGAAGTGGCAACAGATTAGCGAGAAGTGAATCTGAGACCAGCCAGTGAGGGTCCATTATGGGGGACTAGCCATGCTTCTTTCCTAATGCCCAGGAAAGATGGCTCAAAGTCTATTTTTATAGTGTATATAATAAAGCTCTTTAATTGAGATTGGTACTTTTCCTACATCCTTAACTTTAGATACATAAGTTGTTGGTTTTTCATAATACAGGTGGAAGCTCATCACCAATTGAGCAAAAGTTGCTTTTATTTTAGTTTATAAATGTCTTCAGTATTTTTTATTGATTTATCTATCTATTTATTTCATACTCTCTCTCTCTCTCTCTCTCTCTCTCTCTCTCTCTCTCTCTCTCTCTCTCTCTCTCTCTCTCTCTCTCTCTCTCTCTCTCTCTCTCTCTCTCTCTCTCTCTCTCTCTCTCTCTCCAACATGCTTTGTGTGTCATATTTTGTGTTATTTTTGAAGTTTGTAATATATTGACTATTTTCTGGTCACAACACCTCCATTGGTGTGATGTATAATACACATTTTTCTTTTTCAGCTGACAGGTGTGTCAATAGTTGAAGAGAAGTAAGGACTGGGGAAGGTTTAGACTCATACATAATGTCAATGTTAGAATGATAAGTAGACACACAATTGTCGGGTAGTACAAATAGTACATGCATGACTGCAGCATTAAAAGAGGATAATAGTGGCTAAGATGTTGAAATTTTACATATTACTTATCTATTTATTCTTACTAATTTTACTTCACCTGAATTAAGCACAGCTGGCGTATGATAAGTATGTAAATTTGTGCATGCCTATGGAAATAATTGGGGAGACTTGATGTTTTGTGTAGTTTGATATTTGAGTATGTAGTTTAGGGAGAAAAATAGTTGAGTCAGCCATTGGTAAGCGTGTGCATTTTGTAATGTTCTCCCTGCAGAGAAGAACGTTTTCTGTAAGGCATAGTTATACAGTTGCCGCGTGTAACGTAGGTACTAGTGCCATCTTTCATTAGACCCTTTAGTAATGGGACGCATTTTTTTACCATTAGTTCTTGGATGTGTTGAGATGATTTTACTGACATTAGCAAGACTAATCGCCAGAGTCTGCACTATCTCGATCCTTTTATAAGTATCTGAAGGTGTATGAAAACACTAAATAATAAGTAGAATAAATATTAAAAGCGAGTCCCAGTACTGAAGGGGTTAACTTGATGGTATTTGCAGAACTAGAGAGTAAGATTTCGCTGATTGTGAACAAAATTTACTTTCTTAATGAGATAATCTACTGACTGCCAATATGCCAAATGCTGAACTAGTTAATGACACCACAGCCACTGGCAGTTATAAGGTTGTAGAAGAATTACCTTGTTGAAACAGACCAACACGCACTCAGAATCGTCAGTCTCACCATTTGTTTATTTCGTATCCTGCTTCACTTCTTTCCTTACTGGGGTACATTTTTGCATGAGTTTTGTTTGTGAATAGACAATTTTATTGACATTAGGAAGGGTCTATGGAGGTCAGATACTATTTCAATCCCCATACAAGTTTCTGGACCTATATAAAATAATAAGAAAAATAAATATGAAAATGCGTGGCAGTACTGAAGGAGTGAAAATAGATGGAAGAAACAGTAGCGAAGAATACATTAAAATATTCTCATTTGAGTTTTTTCTAGTAATGGTAAGAATAATACGTCCTGCAAACAGAATTACAGATATGATTATAAAAGGTTCTCCCAGCCAGGTCTGATAAGCGAGAGTTTTTCTTCACAAAATTGGTGGGAATGAGTGGACAGGCTGGCAGGAGGGGTGGGGCGGGGTGCGGGCTCACGAACTGCCATGTTGTGTCGCTTGCAGTAGTCTGTCCATTGGGGATATTATTGAGCGGATGATGACTATGGCCCATTTGTCGGTTCCAGAGAACACATCAACAACAACTTTATCACATGTTTCGACATCTCACTGTTGCATTTACTAAAGATCTGCAGTTGTGATTTTATATAAGTATTGTTGTATTAATAACGACACTTCTCATACTTTACCTATTGAAACTTATCACGCACACTTACATGTCTGATGAGAGAAAAATGCAAGTACACGATTCATAAAAGCCTTCCTGATTGTAGATTGTGGCACTAAACAACGCCAATACTATTTCCTTTTGGTCAGTCATTCAAATACTCTGGACCTTTTGTGGTAGATGACACTCTTGAGATAGGAGTGTTTTTTTATTTACCATGTATATATAAGACACACGTATGGAACATCATTTTTAAAGTTCAGTGTCTTGTATCGTTCTATCATTACACTTTTTTGTTCTCCTCACTGCTGTACTATATTGCTACCTCGTATGTATTATCACTACAATCCTTTGAGGTTGAGAATTGCTGTATCATTATTGTACTTATACTTGATGGATTCTCTAGAAGTCGAAGCGGAGAAATAAGTGTAAATTAGTTAGAAATTACTTAGCTTTAGTTGGGTTTATTTGCATGAATACTGGGCGCATGCTACTAAGCCTGTAGGTATATCCAGATCTTGAAATATAATCATTCATTTCGGCAAAGTCATAACTCACTGCCCGAAAATAAGACTCATTATCAAGTGTATCACGGAAGGAATTGGAGAAGTAACCTCACTTATCGTGCGTGCGTGCGTGTGTGTGTGTGTGTGTGTTGAATAATGCAGAAGGTACTATCTATTGCTCTGCATGGACAGGAATAAATGTCTTTCCCTCACTTACGTCCAGGTGTTGGGTGTGTCACGGTAGTAGTGTCTTCCTCCCACCCTCCTTCGCCAGCTCCTCCTCGTCATGCCTCACCCGCCATCCGCACTCACCAGTGAAAGCTTCCCTGACGGTCCGAGGCATTGCAGTGTGGCTTGGATTGTCTAAATGTCGGTAACCAAAAGCCGTGTTGTGTCTATTACTAACATAACTGTCGTGTCTATTCCTCGTAATAACTTTGCATGACTTTCATTCCTTATACCGGTTTCTGTTCTCTTTTCTCCTTCTCCTCTTCTTCCTCCTCCTCCTTTTCTTGTTATTCCTCTTCCTCCTCTTCCTTGTCATTGATTATTGTACACGTACTAACTCGTCTCCTTGTTACCCAGGTGCAATCTTTGCCCCATTTATCTTCATCTAAGTGTTTTCTGTTTAACTTCCTTGACGCATTGTTTTAAATTTTAGCTGCTGTAATCCCCAATGGTATTTAAAGAGCATGGTAGTGCGGTGCCTTTCATTTAATAATCGATAGTAATGTGTGTTGAGTAAGAAGTGTAAAGTGTTCTCAGCTGCCCTTGAGTGAGTGGTGATCGACGTGTGTGATTTCTGACGGTTTTTGTAGCTAGCTCGTCAATGTCTTTAGGGTGTGTCAGACTGTAATTCAAGTACAGTTTCACACTTGTCTCGCGAACTATCTTTCATCGTCGTAATTTACAGTGATGCGTAACTGAAGGGTGTAATCTAAGAATTGTGAAGTGAGTTGTTTTGCAGTGCAGTAATGTGTCAGACCAATGTATCCCATCGTCCTGTTATTCACCAACTTTACGAATTGAATTGTTAAAAGTATCCTTCCCAACAGGATTGCCAAGTAGAAGGTCAATCTATTCCAGCGTCTTTCATTCATTAGCTTCCATGAACAGAATTCTTAAAAATGTCTTTCCTGTTACGTATTGCTCTTTTTCTCATCAAAGATTTACTTCTAATCGCTGACAGATAATCATTGCTCACCAGTAATACAAGAAAGCAGTCAGAACTAACAACAGAAATTATATATATTTTGGAATGTATTTGATTCCTTCCCTCTAAGATTAACCCCTTCAGTAGTGAGACCCATTATTACCATAAGTCTTGGGTATGAATAGAAGATATTATTGATATTAGGAAGGATCTACGGAGGTCAGAAGATTAATGGCCAGAGTCTATACTATTTTGATCCCCACATATGTTTCTGAAGTTGTATAAAGTCGCCAAATGATAAGCATAATAAATCTAAAAAATGTGTCCCAGTACTGAAGGGGTTAATCTTTTATATGAAAAAACACATCCACATAGCAGAAGGGTCAACAATCTGTAACACACACACACACACACACACACACACACACACACACACACACACACACACACACACACACACACACACACACACACACACACACACACTTAATTTCTCAAACATTAAACACATAAATCTCGTCTGGAAGGCATCGTTGGGCCAGGCTTTGTAGACTCATGAATAGACCAAGAAGCACGTCAGTGTATACGACTACCATGCCCTGACAGAAAATAAATAAATAGATAATAGAACTAAAGCAAAATAGAAAAAAAAAAAATACGTGACATCTTAGTGGTCCTTTTTTACCAATGAACTTTTCCTTCTATAGTTTTGGTTACCCTTGGCCAGCTTTTCCCTATTACATTAAAAAAAGAAAACATTCGAAATTCCTACAGGATTAAAAAATGAATAAATAAATAGGTAGATAAGTGTAGCATTCGTCTAACGTTGCGTGAGAAAATATACTAATGAAAGGCTTGTCTTCCTTGTCTGATGGTAGGGGCAGCATTCCTTGCTCTCGCACCACTAATAATGGCAGCTTTATAAATGTTTACTCAGCCGCGTGACAAGGCTTTGGGTAGGAGAAGTGTGGGATATGTAAGGCAGGGAGGGCGGTCATGAGCGGGGGTTCGGTGGTTTATCCTTATCTGTATGGGTTGTTTTGTAGAGTCTGAGGCACGAGGACGGATGAGTCTGTCTGTGTGTCTTTTGTCATGGTCTATCACCTCATTAAAGAAGGAAAGGTGAGCTATAGGTGATTATGTACCTGTGGCTTATACTGGTCGATCAAAATTTTTTCTCTTTAATATGTTTGTCTGATAAGGTTCACGTATACTTTAGTTGTTTTTTTTTCACGTATTTACTTATGTCTCTTCAGGGTGACGTGCGTGGCAGGCGCTGTATGAATATTTACAAGTGTGAGTGTTCTTCATGCTTCATATCGCAAAGTGCAAGAGGCGTACTATGTCCACAACTCGCATGCAACGCGAAGTATATTTTGTACAACCAAGACTTACGTGAGTGTATTTTTCCACCTTACCCTTAAGTAATATTCATAGGCAGCTGTTACGTGTAGATACAGGCACCGTCTTGGCGATGGCGCAATTTTTTCCTCGTAAGACAAAAAGAATAAGGGTAAATAATGAATCTGCAAGAGGAAGGATGTGGGGCATAGTCTGTCCGTCAGATGTCAGTGTGGTAGTGTGTCTGCAGAAGTGTATGCGTATGTGTGTGTGTGTCTCTCTGTGTGTGTGTGTCTGCGTGTGAATCTGTGTGTGGGTATGTGGCTAGTACATAGCAGCAGGGGTTGTGAAGTGCATACCAGTGGTGAAAAGGAAGAGTTTGCCGGTGATTGCGTTAGGTTTGAATACGAAAGATTAGATCCCTTTGCGTGTGTCATCCTCGTGTCAGAGCAGTCCACAAAAAGCAGACATTGACTACTGTACGTGACAAATATCGCATGCAATCTACGTTACTTTTCCGACCACCATACGTACTGCACATTGGCCCTTCGCGTGAGTACATGCCGAGTATGGTGAGGAAGACTCGGTTTTGTCCTAATTACTATCTTGTTATGTATAGCTTCTCCCTGGTTATAGTGTAGTAGTAGTAGTAGTAGTAGCAGTAGTAGTAGTAGTAGCAGTAGTAGTAGTAGTAATAGTAGTAGTAGTAGTAGTAGTAGCAGTAGGTGGTGGTGGTGGTGGCGATGGTAGTAGTTGTAGTAGTAGCAGTAATAGTGGTAGTTCTTGCTTCTTATTTTTCGTCTTCATCCTCTTCTTTTTAATATCATCATAATAACTAGTCATCTTTTTTCCTTCTTGTTCATCATTATTACTATTTTTATTACGATTACCATCATATTGCAGTTATGCTCCTGACCTGCCACATCTTCATCCCTTCTTTTGCTACTTATCCAGCGTTAAGCGTCAGGATTTGGCTTCTGTGGCCTTTGTCTATGTATCTAAATTGTCGTTTTTCTTATCCTTTTTTGTGTGTGTGCGTCTTTACGTATCAGTTAGGTCATATGACAGTGAATTATTCAAGGACGCGTTCTCTTCTCTACTATAAACGAGAACTTACACGAGCATGCGCAACGATAACTGTATGTCACCCCTTTCTCTCTATGGTGGTTTGGCCCAGAAAGAGTTACGGGCCCTTGCGTGGTGTAGCAGTACCTTTCCTCTCCCTGGATATCGATCTTTCTGCCAAATTTTCAGTGTGAGGTAACAGCAGCAAGTTCGTAGAGTGAGTGGTAAGGATACACAAGTTGAGGCAAGATACTTTATTCTCTAACGTTTCGGTATTAAACCATACCATACGTATTTCACACCTATTTATACAAAAGAAGAAACATCTTTCTCTCTTTCGTTCAGATGAGACTAATTGCGTATTTTTTGTCCATTTTCCTTTTCTTTTCTTTTTTTCTCAGTCTTATTTTTCTTTGAGTGTGTTCTTAGTTAACTTCTTTAACACGTATGAAAAGAAAAAGAAGAAACAGCTCTCTCGTTAGGATTCAATTAATTGCTTGTATTTGTCTTTGTTTTCTTGTGTTTCTTATCTTTTACTGTGTCCTTAGTTTATGTTTTTCACTCGCATGGAAAGAAAAAAAGAAGAAACGGCTCTCTCTCCCTCTCTTTCTCTTTCATTAACTGCATCCACCTTCACTTCAGCACAGTGGCCCGCGGCGTGGTGACCGGCGTGGGTGCAGGTGATTCCGGTGTCTGGCAGGCCGCGTGAGAGGGTGAGAGGAAGCATGTGGTGGAGGCGACTTCTCTATGCCAGCCTCCTCTTCCTCTTCTGTGGTGGTGAGTTAATCTGGTTTTGATGGAGACACATGATGGTTAGATTCAAAACATTACAGCAGTATGTACAAACCTATTTTTCCCTATTTTGCGGCAGCTGGCGGAAGTGGGAGGATAGAAGTATCGTTTGAAATCATAATCTAAACTTTCACGGAACTATTTAACTAAGAAAAGGAGACAAAGCGATCAGAGATTTGAAACGTTCTAGCAATATGAACAAACACCTCTTTTTCCCTGTTCTGCGGCAGCTGGCGGAGGTGGGAAGGCGGGAGTGGCAGGTGAGGAGGTCAAAGTATTGGGAATGCAGCTGGATCTGGAAGCACCCTCGCGGTCAGACGTCGTGGCCACCTACAATCTCTCCCTCAGATATCCGGAGGTGAGTTTTCAAGAAGCGAAAGAAAAGTTCAAATTATCAACTTTTCTCTCCCAATTCAGAGTCAAGGAACAGTCTCCCCACGAACCTGAATAATGTTTTTTGATGTTGTATCTGATGTTTTCTTCAGGGAATGAATTGTTAAACTCGTCAATTATTTCTTAGGTGTCATGGCCTATGAGTGTCAGCTTATCGTAAATCTCAGTTTTTTTCCTGGGTAAACTATGTAGTCTCTTTGCTTTACGAGAAAATTATAGTATAGTTCTCAGCTCCCGAGAGTATATTTTATCTTTCTGCTTTGAGATTCCCCTCTCTCTCTCTCTCTCTCTCTCTCTCTCTCTCTCTCTCTCTCTCTCTCTCTCTCTCTCTCCATGGAAATTTTACCGTTACAATGACAAATCTGGTGACACACGCTCATTCTAACTTGTCGGTGGAACACGTCAGGGCGGAGAGGCGTCAGAGATGAGCGTGTGTTACTGGATCAAGCCTGACACTCTCACCAGCTACGAGACCCACCTGTCCCTCGCCGCCTCAAACTACGAGAATGACATCCTCCACCTATGTAAGTTACGTCTCACTCTAAGGTCACGCGTTACGCTCTCCTCGCTATACATGTTCTGACACACTTTTTCGCCGCACTCCAACTACTTTCAAAAGGCCTTTATTAATGTTGTCTGTTATCACTCCAGATCGGCGCGGCGGCCAGCTAGGATTCTACTACAATGGTGTGAGGCAACTGGGCTTCCCTCACCTCGTCACCGCCATTGACTTGCATACGTGGAATCACTACTGCCACGTGTTCAACCAGGGTGAATACTCGGTGTACATAGGCGGGGAGAAGCTGGGTGGAGGCACCATCGCCACTTCCCGAGTGCCGGTGCCCCTGCAAGGTGTGATTGCCCTGGGTCAGGAGCAGGACCTACTGGCGGGTGGCTATGACCCAGACCAGAGCTACCGCGGCCGCCTGGCGCTCATGAACATCTACAGCAGACGCGTCACTGAAGCAGAAATCAAGGAGCAAGCCTCCTGCGGTATTATTTCCTCTGGAGACATTTTTTCATTAGAGAGAGACGAGATGACGCTGTTCAATGTCACCGTTGAGCTTCAAGAGGCTAAGGAGTTTTGTGAAGCGTCTGTCAATTACGTTATTTTTCCCGAGCGCAGGAATCTGCCGGATTCTTTGCAGGCGTGTCGCAGAGTCGGCTACGACATGTACAGCCCTTCCACCCACACTCAGAACACCGCCCTCTTCAATGAGTCTCTCCTCTTTAGTACTGCATGTTTGGCCAATAACTACCACCTATGGGTGGGCGCCACGGACAAAGAACAAGAGAACGTGTGGCGCAAATTCATCGACGGGACGATAGTTACAGATCCTCCCTTCGAACAGAATGAACCCAATGGTGGGGACGGCGAGGACTGCATCCTGATGTTTCTACTGAGCGGCCTGTGGGTGGATACGTCCTGCAGTATCAAGTGGGCTGCCTGTGTGCCTTGCCAGGTGTTATACTCTAAGCCCCTCCGTCTTCGTGGTCTTTGTTCGCCGAGCGAGGCTGAAACATTCTATGAAGTGCTTGGCTACAAAAGCGAGAAGCCTTACTTCCACGGCTACTACGGCAACTTAGTGTACAGGAGGGAAGGAGTAGAGTGGGAGATGTATGACCTGGCTCATGGTGCGGTGGTAGCCACGACTACACTTCTCTCGGAAAACTCTTACCCAATTGGTCGCCACCGCTGGACCCTGATACGCGGCATCTGCAACCTTCCCCCCAACGCTGGGATCACTCTCAGCTTCTCCGTCTGTGCTAACACTGAGTTTGCTTGCTCCAATGGGGACTGCATAGCCAAGAAATATCGCTGTGACGGCAACAACAACTGTCCAGACTTCTCGGACGAGGACGACTGTCGAATGTTGGTGTTGCCCCGCGGGTACCGCGCCACCCAGCCGCCCTCCAACACACAAGGCACGCGCCCTCTCCTTCTCGGTTCAGTGGTTCGCATTCTCCGCATCACCAGGATCAGCGACGTGCGGCGGGCGATTGACGTGGAGATGAGCCTCGACTTGCAGTGGCCAGACCCGAGGATCACCTACCTCAACCTCGGCGACACGCTGGAGTGGAACAAACTGACTGAAAGTGATTCCAAGAACATATGGAAGCCGAGGCTGGCCTTCCCAAATGTTTATGACGGGAAGATCAACTTGATACAGGAAGAGTTCAGCGTCAGGAAGCTGAAAGGACCGCTGCCACCACAATACAATGACGAGAAGATGGGTAAATAGTCTTTGGTTCTGTTGCTCACATTCCTTTCAGAAAAGTGAGACAAGAAAAACCAGCCAAAAAGGGATCAACTGTTGAAGTGGAACTATGGCATGATATCACTGATTGGTGCGTCATTGATTTCTCTTACGTCAGTTCTTTTGTCAACAGATACTGCGTTTGGTGGCGACGCGGCCCTGGTGGTGCAGGAGCAACACTTCAGGTGCTGAGCGAGGCTTTCTGCCTCACCTTTACTTTGGGATTGTAATATGAAATGACACACAGGAAAAAAGGCTTTGTTAGCTCGTCTCGCACTCACATTTATTTGTGAAAATCATCCTCATCATCTTCATCTCTTCATTAATGATTTCAGTCCTCCCCATCCCATCCTTCCCTTCACTGTCTGCTCTTCCTTCCCATTGCTTTCTGATCCATTAAGTCAGTCTGCAGCCCTTTATTGGTAACTCTTCCAGTTCTCTTTGTCTCATTTTACATAGATTTTCATGCTTCAAAACAACATATATGTAAAGAAATCTCACATTCTATTTCAGTGGAAGTTTTGCTTGTTCCTTTGAGGTGTTCTACTACCCTTTTGATAAGCAAAAGTGCCACATACTAATCAAGATGGCTTCTGCTAGCAAGGAACAGGCCATGTTTGATATGAAAAAATCAAAGATCATCTATTTGGAGGAGAGGTTTTTGCCTGACTACGAGGTGAGCAAGACTTCTCTGACCGTGACGGAAGGAGGCAACAACGAGACTCTCTTCAGCGTCCTCGAGGTGAGTGTCGTAAGGTTATGTCTCCCGTGTTGTGTCCTGCATATTTCAATCTCTTCTTTTAAATCAGAATCTAATGTAACTCGTACTGCACTAACCGTGCAGTTAAGCAAGTATCTCCACACAATATAGCAATTTTTTACGTTACTATAGCCTCCAAACAATAGCTTCCCTTGTTGAGGTTAAGTGACAACGTTGTGTTAAGAGTTACGAGGCGTCACTCTGGGGTGCCACAGGTGACGTTCGAGGTGAAGCGGCGGTGGACGGTGATCGTGGTGACGGTGTTCCTGCCCACCTCGATGCTGCTGTGTGTCGGCTACGCCACTCTCTACATCAAGCTGGAGATGATGGACGTGCGTTATCTTTCATATTGTCGCACTCTATGACAGTCGTGTGTGTGTGTGTGTGTGTGTGTGTGTGTGTGTGTGTGTGTGTGTGTGTGTGTGTGTGTGTGTGTGTGTACTAATTACCTCACCTTTCATACATACACCTTGCGAGAGTGAGAGAGAAACAAAAAGCGAAATGACTAACTATGTACGTAGTGTTGTCATGTATATCAGCTTCACCAATTCCTCAGTGGCTGTCCTGGATTCACCTGACGGTACTTCCCTAACAGGTACGCATGGCAGTGAGCCTCACGACACTGCTGGTGCTGTACACACTCTTCAGCAACACCTCAGACTCGCTCCCCGTCACGGCCTACGTCAAGATGATCGACATGTGGTTCTTTTCCATCATCTCCCTCCTCTTCTTCATCACAATGATTCACGTGCTGACGGAGTACATATCGGAGAGGCAGCAGATGGTTAAGGTGCATCCCGTGCTGAAGAGCGCTGCCCGACATTCCAAACTGACGGGAGAGCGGATGATGGTTGTTGTGAGGAAGTGGGTGGTGCCTCTTATGGTGGTGGTTCTCAATATCGTCTACTGGGTGCTCCTCCTCCAGCAGGGCTCTCCATAATCCTTGTGTGTCTGCGTTCAGTGTTAATAGTGTTGAGTCTTCTCATTCTGACGTATTTGTAGTGCTGAAGGAGAATGTTCATAATGGGCGTTTGAAGAGACAGTGTTAAAGATATGTGGGAAATAATGGGGATAATGCTTACTGTCTGGCTCTACGGTGATTCACTTAGGGAATGTTTCGATGACAAGTACTCACGCTACATCCATATCCTGATGAATTCCACGCCACATGTGCTGAAACGCTTCGGGCTTTCATATTTTGGAAGATCGCGAAAAACGATTATTCTTTTTTCTTCATTGATTATGTAGAATGCTCGTTGAACTGTTACTACAATAATTAAGAAACACTTCGAAAACGGAACAAACTTCGAATAAGGCCAGATGAACTACAGTGTCTAGATAAATGCCGAAATATTTGAGAATAACATCCCAGAACATTCTTTTGTTGCGTTTGCCTACAGTGCTGTGACTTGACCTGCTCCATGAAAGTACTGTGTCGTTGCAGGAACTTGATTGGCTTTGATTGAGGCAATGTACCTAGATGCTATTGCATACAGGCAGGTAATCAAGGGCTGTGTGTCTTACTCCACCCTTGCCCTGTCTCTGTGCCACGTACATCATACACTTAAATAATTTATACTCTTACGTCGTTAGTGTTTCGTCGGGCCCCCATCCCTTATCTTCTCCCCCCAACACACACACACACACACACACACACACACACACACACACACACACACACACACACACACACAACGCCTGGTCAGTACCATGACTCATGAAAACTGTGACCTGTTTCTCTGTGTCATAATGATATTCCTTGGGGTGGGGAGAAAGGAAGAAAAGAAAAAGATTACGCACCTTTCAATATAATCGGTATAATCACAGTAACTTTATCAACGTACAGAAGCTATTGGAACATTGCTGTCTTGCCGGTAAGTGGAATGACGACTGAGAAAGACCTACAAGTCTCCTTGACAGTAACACCGGAAGGGCCTGCCAGCTGTGCCTCGCTGCTTTGGCGGTCACCGAGGCGGCCGTGGCGCGCTGCCAGTCTGGAGCTAGCGGCCTGGCGAAGAAGGGTCCTTTAGTTTCCCTGGAATCTCCTCACTCCGGGTCTCGTGACGCGCCAAGACAGGCAGTGTTCTCTGTGTAACATGGTAACTATATTTTATATTCTTAAACGTTTCAGCATCTTAACCTTATCATGACTGTTTGTGTGTTGTATGACAGGCTATTAGGATTTTCAAGGATGATTTAATGGATTCTAATAATAGTTTAACAAGAGTTCCAGATCATTACTTAGATGAAACACGAAGGAGAACCCGAATGATCATCGTTGTAACATTTCAAAATAGTCCTTATGAGAACCTTCACCATTTTAGAATACGAGCCTAGTCCAGGAACCGCCTGGTGTCGGTCAACATGCCCTTTCCAGTCTCCTTATTTTCTGACATTCTTTTGGTGTTTGTGATGGTGGTAAGACAGTATATATACACCTATAGATCTCTCACTTTTTGTCGGTGTTTGACCGAGGTGAGGTAAGCACTGGGAACTTTTATTTATTGTATTTACAGCTTACATAGTGAACGAATGTCATGATAATGGTGCCACACTTGTGTTTGATACGGCGTGACTTGGTGTCTCTATTGTTATGTAGATTATGGACACACACACACACACACACACACACACACACACACACACACACACACACACACACACACACACACACAAGTGACAAAGAGCAAGTTAGCGGAACGATGATGTTACCTACAGGCCGACCAGGTGACAGACGCGGCCACACCACGCACGTCACGACACCTGTTACCCTTCCACGGGAACCACAGGTGGCTGGCGTTGCTGTGTCAGGGCTGAAGAAGGGGAATGCTAAGTAGTGCTTCCTCTGCGGTGGTAAAAAAGGAGGTCCTCTTAACGGTTGCTGCTTCCTTGTGGTCTTTTCTTCTTAGCTTCTTCCTCGGCTTCGCGCGCGCCTCTGTCTGTGTGTGTGTGTGTGTATGTGTGTGTGTGTTTGGGTAAGATTGTGTGCGTTCTTCCCATCATCCCATCCATCATCTTGAAAGACTATATATGTGTGTTATATAGTAGGTGTTACCGTGTCGCCTTGTGTTCTTGTTTCTTATGAGTTATTGGTTGTGTCATGAGAGAGAGAGAGAGAGAGAGAGAGAGAGAGAGAGAGAGAGAGAGAGAGAGAGAGAGAGAGAGAGAGAGAGAGAGAGAGAGAGAGAGAGAGAGAGAGAGAGAGAGATTCCTTATAACACTACACACCATTTCTACAATTCATCGCTCTACGACTTTCTTTCACTTCCTCTTCTTTCAACAATCTTTCTACAGCCATTTTATCTCCACAAAAACACATCACCGTTTTAATTCACCTCTCCCGCCTTGACACAGTTGCGCTCACATTTTTGTATCATGGCCACAAAGAACTCGCTGGTCACCGTGCATCAACACCTCCACAGATAGTTATACCATATCATCCTCTTTCTAGCGCAGTTTGTCGTGACAATAGCCCATCCGCGGTGTTATAAACCCCACGGCCCTCCACTGAGAGCCAACCAAGCGTGACATTCGCCGCTGCATGAACGCCACTCAAGCAAAGGAAGAACGTTTCCTGGGAGTCACACAATGGCGAGTGTTGAAAGCAAGCACAAAGGGATAAGGAACACGTAAACACACTAATTCATATCCATTGAGTTCATTTAAAGAAACATAAGCTTTGCATTAACTTCTCGACTTATTTTTTTCTGTTGTACTCAGAGGCCGTGGTCATCTTGTCTGCGCGTCAATTTGTCCCCACGTAACACCTCTTGGCAGCTTGGCAGCTTGGCAGCTTGGTGAATTCAAGCTCTATTTGTCTCCTCGTCTTCTCACAAGGTCTGTGGTTTCTTCACAGTCTGCTGCAGTGTTGCTTCTTTTATTGCTTTTTACGGTTGTTATTCTTGTGAATTCTCAAAGTGGATGCCGCTGCTTTTGCCGCAGCACCGTTGCTTCAGAATCTACATGTGTGTGTGTGTGTGTGTGTGTGTGTGTGTGTGTGTGTGTCTCTCTCTCTCTCTCTCTCTCTCTCTCTCTCTCTCTCTCTCTCTCTCTATATATATATATATATATATATATATATATATATATATATATATATATATATATATATATATATATATATATATATATATATATTGCGTATATCAATCATGTAATAAAAGGAATAGGGATAAGATGAAGCGGAGTGGTTGATGGAGTAGAGGGAGTCAGTGCCCACTACTTTCACCTTCTCCTTAAAAGCTGAGTCGTGTTGTACTAACTTTCACGGACGCAGAGCGCAAATATTGATTGTAAAGCCGCAACAGTCATTATGCTTGGCTAGAGGGCTTCGAAGGAAACAATTGCTATACTCGTACAGAAGAGTCTTGGTTACCAAAGTGACAGTGTAATGAATGCTCTGATAGCAAGGAAGTATTGGTGTGTTCTCACTGGCCAAGAAACGCCCAGTCATTGTGCTAACTTGTACCGGTGACCAAGCTTTCGATTTACAAATGTTTCGTCCCGAAAACTCAAATTTTCTACTACGATAAAACAAAAAGCAAATATGAATATTAATTTACAAGATTGTGTACGTTCCTTTACCAGGAACTAGCCTGGAGTGTTCCTCCTCACACACACTTCAGGAACACTGAGGACACCTGTGTCTCTTGTGTCTTGAGGAGAAACATTTAAATAACCAGACAGGTAAAGTATTACTTCTCAAAATCAATTTATTAGCAATTTTCAGCATGTTTGCCCTTAATGGCGAAAAACGTACAACGGAAACAATTGTGTCGTTTCATTAATTTCGTTATGGAAGAGTTTATATCATCTTAAAATTTTCTTCATTTTTCATTCCTCATTTTCGTACACTATACTTTGTATCTTTTCTTTTATTGTTGAAACAGCAGCTGTTTTGGTTGTACAATAAAGCTCTTCTCTACAGACGACTTATCTAATGTTGTGCAGCACAGCCACGCTTACCATATACTTTGAGAAGAATACTGTCTCTCACAAAGGTCATGCGTTTCCTGCACAGGCGGTGCTGGACATGTGTAGCAACGCAGTCTGGACTGTAGGTCGCTTTCTCGCTACTGCGGGAGCGAGTAACGGGTCTGCGCTATTATTTATGAGCAAGGGACTACTGACCGACCCATTACTGCACCGGCTATGCCTTCCCACTCACTGATTACAGGACGAACCGTCACCACTAACGATACATTTCCCTTCTCACGCAAAGACTGATGGATTGTGTGATGGATTGACTGACAGCTTGGCGCAGCAACGAGATATTAATGCCGCCTTACGTAACGAAGAGCCGCTATGAGAGAAAGGGAAACGGTTAGCATTAGTAGATACGGGAGGAAAAGGGACAAAAATTAGTAAGAATATAAAGCAAAGTTGCCTCACCAATATTTATCCTTTTACTGTAAGGATAATTTTGTATGATGCATGTTTCTTGTAAATACTGAAGCGTTTATTCCTCTCCGTAAGTTCATACAATTGGCGAACACTGTGAAATTAAAAACTACATGGGCGCTCGCACACACACACACACACACACACACACACACACACACACACACACACACACACACACACACACTAACGGAACATAGCGCCACAAAACAAGGCCAGGCTGTAGCAAAGAGGAACGGCACCTGGCTGGTCACTCTTTAGTAGTTGGCCAGGTGGTGGTGGTGGTGGCGGTGGCGAGCCAGAAGTCGTTGGTGGGTCTCCTCAAGCCATTACCGTCAGTGCTGAGAAGAGTCCTCGTGAGTCAGGCAGCAAGAGTTCCCGGAATACTATAAGCTGTGTTCTCAAAGTTTGTTTGTGCTGGTGCAATGTCTGACTACGTACGTAACAGTTGTAGTATTAAATTGCCATGCATTCTGAATTACTTAAGTGTTCATTGATGATTCGTGGCTTATCTACAGTTAACAGTAGTGATAGTGATCTCTTATTACTGGAAGACTAGAAGGTGTGATAAGAACATTAGGGTATAAGAAAAGTAAGGTGATTTATAAGAAGAATAGTAATCTTAGAGGATGCAGATCTTTGTATCTAACCTATCTTGTCTTCTTTTTAAAACTCCTTATTGACTTGGTGGTAATATTCTAGTAGTTAAGTCTTTTCCTGTTACCTATCTCCCGTGCAGGCCGAAGGAAACATGGATCACGCACGCTTAGTAGAGGCTGTGGAGGCTGCGAACACGGACAACGCCACCTCCACGACAGACCTAATCAAGTACCTCCTTCCTCGTGTGCTCTCCCTCACCTCTGCGCTACTCGGGGAATCGTCAGGTAAGGAGAAAAAGTATGAGTGGTGTGTTTAGTTGGTAGGACGTATTTCAATGTGTGTGTGTGTGTGTGTGTGTGTGTGTGTGTGTGTGTGTGTGTGTGTGTGTTTGGGTGGGTGAAAGGTAATTGTTATTGTATGTTTGTTGTTGTTAGTGCTGGTGGTGGTAGTGGTGGTGGTGGTTGTCCTTTCTTCTTTCTTCTTCCTTTTCTCTTTCTTTTTGTACTTGTTCTTTTTTCCCTCTTTTCTTCCAGTTAGGATTGGTTTTGTTGATATTATCTTTTTGTTCTATATGATATCCTTCGTAAAAAAAATAGATGCTTCTGCTTTTAATAACAAGTCCCTACGCATTTTCTTCCAGTTTACTTCAATACATTACATAAACCGTTACAAGCATTCGTCATTCATTTCTCACAGAAAACACGACAGCAATCACCAAGGAAATTCTGGACGTGGCTTCCAAAGTTTTCACTCTGGACGCCGACGTTGCCTCCTCCTTCTTGAATCCCGTGGTGGTGGACTTCTCGAGTGCTCTGTGGCCGCTGTATCTCATCACCATCCCTCTTCTCATCGGTGGTGTCATCTGGTACTTCATCACCACCTTTGTGCTCGGAAAGAACGTTATGGGCCGCAGCTTCAGGTAAGTCACTGCGGATCATGATGACGAGACTCAGTGAACACAAGTACGTGGTAAAAAAAGAAAAGAAAAAACAGCTTATCCAAACTAGACAGATCTGAATATACAACTTATATGTGATTCTTAATGATGACAACTCGCTTTCCTGTCCTGTGAGTGAAAGATTATTTTAGGTAAGAAAGGAGAAAAGAAACTAAAAAAAATTCATCTTATCCAGACTAGAAAGGCCTTATATATGACTCTTAATGATGACTTGCTTTCCTGTCCTGTGTGTGAAAGGCTATGTCATCCCCCACAGTTCCTCCGGTGAGCGTCAGGAAGATGGAATGGAGGACCTCACGGAAAGAGTGATGAAGGCAGCAGAGGCACCCGGCTACTCCTAATCTGACATCTACACCCTGACGTCAACTCTTCAAACTTTGCTGAACCATAAAGGGGATACTGGATACAAGTAAAGACATGGCCAGCAGTCAATTAACCCGTTTGCTGCTCTTGCTCCCTTCCGTGTTTAACGTTTACATGATTTACTTGCATTCTGTTAATCATGTTCTGTAAAGAGACTGTCATTGCCAGATTAGAGAACTCAAGACTAGAGGAAACACGAGTTGCAGTGGGAGTGAGTGCAGCAAATTACTCCTAACCATGACTTTATATGGATGTGCTTTGAGAGGTTGGAACTGCTTAACTAGTGTTTCTCTTGCCATTCTAACGCTTTGCTCTCTCACCACGACAATTTTTAAAGGACACAGATTATTAAATGGGTTTTCAAGAGTATTTTTCATGTTAGTAAAAATGTTGCTTATTTACTTTTAGAACTGTGTAAATACCCTCAAGACGAGACTTTTAAAAATAGTGGAGGTGAAGCTTACAAATGTTTCAGGATATGATTCCAAAAATACACGGTAATTGTTTTGTGTAGAATACGTGCTTTTGTGCTGCTGGTGATGTTGTTCTATGACAGATGACTCTAGAAAACTTGTAGAAAGTAATCTTTTTTTATTTTTTTTCTAAGTTACACGTAAAAGAGACTTTGCTAGATTTCTTATCACAAAAAAGACTCTTCCTGCTAGACTATTTATCAAGGTGGTGGGTTTATCTCCGTTGGGTTGGCGGTGTCGATAAACAGAGAGCTTATTGAGGCTATAGTAATGCATAGGGACGCTTTTATTGACCTTGGTAGCACATGACGGCTTGTTGTCCTGGGAAACTGTTTCGAGTCACGCGTTGAGGTCCACAAGAGTCCATAAACAATAAATAATAATGAGTTTATATTCCTAACGTTGCATTTACTTTCCTCAGTGTTTCAGGGATCAGTATGTGGTGGGTTGTATCGACAGAGAGATAGGCAGATGTATGGAAAGAAAGAAAGATAGGTAGCCGTTGTGATACAGTGGAACCATGCGCGTTTGGGGGCCGACGGGGTCTTCGAGGGCGTGGGTTCGAATCACACACACACACACACACACACACACACACACACACACACACAAGCGCGCGCATCACAAACAGACAACCAGAGATATGTGAAAGAGAAACTATTGAATCATTTCCTTCCTCCGTCTCTGGTAATTCACATGATCAGCAAATATTTCATCCAAACGATTAACTTTCTATTCCTCGTGCATTTGTTTCATTCTCTCTCTCTCTCTCTCTCTCTCTCTCTCTCTCTCTCTCTCTCTCTCTCTCTCTCTCTCTCCCTCTCTCTCTCTCTCATTCCATATCTATAAACGGTTTCTAAATTCATATCCTATAAATAGAAAAAAAACATATACTAAGAAATCAAATATAAATGAACCAAACTAACAAATAAAAATATCAATGCAACTTAATGAAAAAAAGAAAAGAAAAAAAAAACAGTCTTCCTCACATACAATTCATATACAAAGCTCCTAACGCCTGCAGCAGTTTTGAGTGAGTTTCCGCAGTGGTTTCTCCCCGCGGCAGTGTCTTCGCCAGCCAGGAAATAATCAACTTCCTCCAAGAAACAAGCCAGGGTGGACCGCTATACGTACGTAGGTGAGGGTCGGTCACCTCGCCTCGCTGGGTTTCGGATCTGTTACACAAACAAAAACGGTGAAACTTATCCCTGAGTATGAGCACTAGGAGAGAGAGAGAGAGAGAGAGAGAGAGAGAGAGAGAGAGAGAGAGAGAGAGAGAGAGAGAGAGAGAGAGAGAGAGAGAGAGAGAGAGAGTGTGTGTGTGTGTGTGTGTGTGTGTGAAGAGGCTTATCAAAGTTGGAGGAGGGGGAAGGGGAGAGAAAAGTACCTCAGTCAGTGCATTGATAGTTTAATATTCACTGAAATTGGCAGCAGTAACGAACAGTTTTTTGCCTCCAGTACCTCCTACACACACGCACAGTAATA
This sequence comes from Callinectes sapidus, assembly GCA_020233015.1. NCBI lineage: Eukaryota > Metazoa > Arthropoda > Malacostraca > Decapoda > Portunidae > Callinectes > Callinectes sapidus. The sequence goes on along the minus strand of CM035188.1, from coordinate 1,021,195 downwards.
ATCTTGCATTTACTTTTTTTTAACTCTCATTTCTTTATTCTTATTAATGAATCTATGTTTTAGCATCCGGATAAGTTTTAGTGTGGAGTATTTAGCATGCAAGCAAGACAATATCCTGTTTAATCAAGACATACAAAAACACCACTTTCACAATCGCGACCTCCGCAGTAGTAAACATCGTGAAGCAGCAAATACATGTGACACACCACACCGACAGGCAGCCTCAGACTTCCTGTGCACACTCCGTAAGTTAACCAGCGTGGCATCTTAATATAACACACTGGAACGGGAGTCAGTCATGAGCGCACATAGAACAAACACGAGAACCATTACATCATTGAAGGAAAACATTATAACCATATCCTAAACAAGAATTACGAAGTCACATTCACTAACTTCACTACAGCACACGCATTAGTGAAGGCTGCTGGAGAGAGGAAAGACAAGCTGTGGGGCGCGAGGATGGGACGCAGTGACGTGGCGGGTGACGAAGCCGGCAGTTTGAGGAGATTGTGAGGAGAGAGTGCAAGGAAGATTAGGGCATGATGAGTGGCTGGTGTGTCCAGAGCCATATTGGGGTGGTGCGAGGGGTGGCGTGGGATGACGGCCGGGCCAGGAAGAGGAGGATGAGAGGAACCCGAGGGAAGCACCAGCAGCAGCACCTCTTAGTTCCTTCTTCCTTCTCTTTCCAGTATACGACACTCACGTCTGTTCTGTGGTCGCGGTGGTGGTGTACCGTGTAAGAGTGTGTGTGTGTGGGGGGGGGAGGGGGGAAGAAAAGGAGGAGGTGAATCAGCCACCCGAAGCTACTGTACACGTGACCTGTTCATGTAGAAACTCTCCGCCGTAATCTCTTATTTCAATCAGAGCCTTGATTCACATGACATACACGCTTCTTTCCATACTGCGCCTGGTGAGATGAAAGACATTGTACAGGTGTGCTTTGCTTATCTAAGGCGTTTCAGTGACTCGGGCGTGGGCAGTGCAGGGATCATTGCTGCTGAGGCCCACAGTGGGTAGCTACGCCCTCGTGCTGGCAGGATCAGAGGTAAAACTGAAGCACAAATGAACACCAATCTGCCAAACCGGACGGAGGGGTGATCCGCCTTGCGCCACAAAGACTCGAGTACCTGATGTCTCACGATGACCTTAGATTCTGTACTTCACTGCGCTGCGGACAAGAGACTAGGTCGTTTCTGCATCCTTGTTCCTAAGGCATTTGGTGTACTATTGGTACAACGCCCTTGCCAAACGAGGCTGTCTAACAAAAACAGAGAGTTGCAGAGGGAAGGTGAAGCGGGCGGGGGGTGAACTGGGGACGAGGTACGATAGAGAAAACCTGCCGCCGCACTCGACCGGAGGCGGCCAGAGAGGTAACACGTCGTCCGGCGCCGCTGTGGTGGTGGTGGTGGTGGTGGTGGTGATGGTAGTGGTGGGTGAGCGGATGATGGGATTGTCAGGTCTTGTGTGTGCGCTTATGGAAGTGTACTTTTAACGTTATCAGTCGCGTCTTGTCATCAGTTGTGTTGTGTGTGCGTGTGCGTGTGCGGGAAAGGAAGAAGCGATAGAGAAGACCGTGGGACATGTGCATTGTAGAGAAGTGCTTTGTTTTTACTATATAATGCCTTGTGTTTTACGTCACCGATGAAAAACGAGTACTTATCAACACCAAGAAACTTCTACACTACATAACAGCAGAATGTGAAATCTTAGCCAACTTTTCCACCTTGTTAAGAACTTTCTCTTCCTTACTCCCTCCCGACTTTCACTGCCTCTTTCTCCAGCCTTGATACGCTCGCCAGTACATCTTGCTTATCAGTGCCGCCTCACCACGCTACTAGAGCAGATTGTAAGGGTAAACTAACGCTTCAAGGTCACAAACTGATTCTTATTTCCTGATGGAGGCGGCAACGCACGAGTGATGCTTAATAGAGCAAGTGTTGACGCCCTCCGCGGCTGTCATCTTGCCGTCTAGCTCATTCATGCTGCTGCTGCTGCTGTTGTTTTTATTTTTCTCTGCAATAAAAACGTTGACAGTGATGATAATGATAATAATAGTAATAATGAGTATAGAGGTGGGACGAAAATCAAGAAGAGAGAGAGAGAGTAGAGAAAGGAGGAGGCAGAAAAGGAATATGCTATTGCCATCGTTATCATCGTTGTTATTGTTGACATTGTTAGCGTTGCTGTTACTGCTAATTATGTCATTGTTGTTTAGAAAAAAAAATCTCATTATATTCATTGATAACTAAAGTAGGATTTGTGACAAGATAATCGCACTGCAAACAATCAAATGTTCCCGAAGATTGTGACCTTGAAGTGTTACAAGAGCGCAAATCACGCCTACGCTGTGTGTGCGATGCTGGCAAGCGAGTGAGTTTAGTCATGGTGATAACACTTTACACAAACAGCAGACTTGTGTTCGCTGTGTTGGTGGTCCACGTCCTGAACCTGTCGTTCTCCTGTCTGACTCTCGAAAGCTTTCTCTCATGCGGGAACCTGCCACCATGAGGGTTTAGGGACCGCTTTTTCTCCCGGAACTGCCAACCGAGTGCCCGCGGCTTCATTTGAATGCCCCACCAACACATGACACACCTCAGTGACCTGCGACCCGTGCTGCGTGGGGCCGAGCGTCGTGCTTGTCGCTGCCCGCCGGTTACGGGAAGTATCATATCGTGTCCAAATGTTTGCCAATGAGATGTTGTGTAAGGCTTGGCAAGAACAGTGTGTTCTGCTTCACTGAGATGGAAAGAAAGCATTACGAACTAACAGGCGTTGGTGTGCGCCTGACTCAATGCCGGGTTAGTGCGTGTATTGCAAGGCGTCAAGTGTTCCGCAGACCAGACAGCTGCTGGCAACAACACAGGATTGCAATGATGGGAGACTCTATAACTGATGTCATATTTACACTAGGCAATCAGTATAAATTTTCATCTCACACACCATCAAAGTAACTAATATCTGACAACATGCACATCCCCGCAATTAACTGGGCACAGTTAGCATGGCGCGGCAACAGAGCGGGAGGGCAACTGTCAGGAAATGCGAGAACAATGTTTTACTACGCAAAAGAAATGACCTTGACCTAACCGTTCATGCGTACGAAGATATCAGTTAATGGAAGCGTTGACCGCAAACGGAGAAGAAAAATAGTTATTCTTATTGTATGTGCAGTTCTTCCGTCACAGATTAAATGTGTATGTTGTATATCTTTGCAAGCCGCATTATAAAAAAAAAAACGCATTATTCTCTTACCACCACCACTTTCAAAGACCACAGAAATGATTACCTGCCTTCCAACGAGTGATTTTCAAGTTAATAATGTAAACATCTTGCTAATCTATCATCACAAGCGCAAAACCTCCCTAAAATAAAAACGTCACATCAACTTCCGGGCCTTTTGAAAATAGAGGAGTGGCGGCGCAGTGTTGTAGAATATAGTCCCAGTAATGTGTGTGTATGTGTGTGTGTGTGTGTGTGTGTGTGTGTGTGTGTGTGTGTGTGTGTTAGTGAGTGTTGGTGTTGTTCCTGCAGAAGATGCTGTGGACTCTGGACAAAGGGACGCGTGTGGCTTTCTGGGGGGGAGCAAGCGCCCTCCTCGCCACCTTCCTCGACGCCTTCGGTCTCGCCTCCTGCAGAATCGCCTTCCCCGTCGCCTGGGTGCTCACCGCTGCCGCCTACCTGTACCGGGCCAGCCTGTCGGTGCGTGACTCTCCGCTGAGGGATATAATCATCTACAGTGACTCTACGTTTTCTGTTTCTTCCTCTCTCTCTCTCTCTCTCTCTCTCTCTCTCTCTCTCTCTCTCTCTCTCTGATGATGATAATGATGATATTTGTTATAAGATTCATGATGCAATACAAATTTTGTTATATAGTTATGTACATATGAGAGAAAGAGAGAGAGAGAGAGAGAGAGAGAGAGAGAGAGAGAGAGAGAGAGAGAGAGAGAGAGAGAGAGAGAGAGTGTGTGTGTGTGTGTGTGTGTGTGTGTGTGAGTGAGGTGGGCGGGCACTGAGGCGTTGGTGTTCCTTCAGGTGACCCCGCAAGGCAAGTCTGTGGTGGTAACAGGCTGCGACTCTGGCTTCGGTCACGCCCTCGCCCTGCACCTCCACAAACTGGTTAGTGAAACTCGCCAACTCTCACCCCTCGGTCATCTCTCCTCTTCCTCTTCCTCCTCCGCCTCCTCCTCATCCTCCTCTTCATCCTTGTTCTCTCTCATCCATTTGTTCCTTCCCTCTTTACATTCTTTTTCATTATAGTTTTATATTTTCTTCACCTTCTTCCGTTCATTGTACATCCTCACACACGACCCATCTCTCTTCCTCCTTCTCCTCTTCCTCTTCTTCCTCTTTGTTCTTACTCATCCACGTATTCTTCTTACTGTTCTTTTCATTGTTTATTTATATTTCCTTCACCTTCTTCCTCTCAGTGTACTTTTCTTCATCCATGTCCCATCTCTCTTCCTCCTTTTCCTCCTCCTCTTCTTTCTCTTTTTTCTTACTCATCCACGTCTTCCTTTTTTATCTGTATTTTTTCATTATAGTTTTAGATTTTCTTTCTCTTCTCATTTTTTTTGTTTCATCCGCGTTCTATCTCTCTTCCTTCTCTTTCTTCTTCTCTTCCTCATTTTTTTCTTACTACACGTCATCCTCCTCCTCCTCTTTATCTTTTTTTGCTACTTAATCACAGTTACTTTCTCCTAATCCAACTCCTCCTCCTCCTCCTCCTCCTCCTCCTCCTCCTCCTCTTTTTCTGCATCGTCATCATCTTCATCCCTTTATTTTTTCTCCTCCGTGACCTCCTTTCTGTTCCTTTTCCTTAATCATAGTCATACTCCTCCTCCACAGCCTCACCTCCCTCCTCCTCCTCCTCCTCCTCCTCCTCCTCCTCCTCCTCTGGATCCTCCTCTTCCTCTTTCTCCTCCTCTTTCTTCATGCTTTGTTCGTCTTCTTTTCGAACCCAGTTTTTGTTATATTTTTTTCCTTATATGAGTTTGTGTGGGGAGAGAAAGGACGGGGGCTGGGGTGGGAGGGAGGAACGTGGATGGGGAGTGGTACAGGGGAGGGTAAGTTTGAGGCGATGTAGGAACGAGATCATATTCTACAGCAATCGGTCTTGAGAGGGAAATAAAAGCCTTGATGGACTGCTGGTAATACTAGTTTAAGTTAAGGTTTTTTTTCTTCTTTTTTATTTCTCTCACTCTTTCTTTCTTTTTTTTAGGCCTCCTTCGTTCTGTTTCTTTTCTTTCTCTCTTTCGTTTCCTTTTTCTTGCCCACTGTCTTTTCTTTCTCTAAGTCTGTCTCGGATATTTCTTCCCACCCTTGCTCCTCCCTCCCCCCCGCCTCTCTCTCTTTCTCTCTCTCTCTCTCTCTGGCACACTATAGTCGCTTTCTCTACACCGGACCCCGCTGTAGGGAAAGTTGTTTACATTGCTACTGCAAGAGGAGGAGGAGGAGGAGGAGGAGGAGGAGAGACATCGCAGTTTTAAGATCCATTGTTTGAAAGTGGGAAACTGGGGAGGAGGATCTAGCTGTCATCTAACACTCACCTCACGACACCAACATCCGCAGCATCCTAATAGAGAGCGCTTTCCTTTTCCGAGGGAGACAAAGAAAGAAGGAGAGAGAGAGTGAGAGAGTGAGGAGGGGGGGAAGGACGAGGAAGGGGAAAAGGATCTCTTCTCGTTATGTTTGTGTTTATTTTTTCTTTTATATATATTCCTGGTGAGTTTTTGTTATTATCTTTTTTATCGTTATTATTTGTTTTATCTTTTTTTTTTCGTTTCGTCATATCAGATTACCAGTTTGATTTTTGAGGTTCATTTTTTTTTTTTTCTATTTTTCAATCTTTAGTTTGGTTTGTATTGTTAAATGTTTCAGGATTATGTTAGGAGTCTTTTGAAAGGTAGCCAATTATTCGTTCTTTTTTTTCTTTGCGTGTTAGAAGAGCTCTGAATATTAAGTTCCCATTAATTGTTGCAGAATCACTATCGAGCTTTCAATATAATCACGAAAGTACCGAAAGTCACCCTGACAGTCTGAAAGAAAAGCACATAAATAGTCTTACAAGAAAAAAATAATAACAGAAGAGAAATACAAAAGAAAGAAATAGAAAAACATATGATCGCGTAAAAAAAGGCCACATTCCAAGACAAGACATAAATACGCCGGTCAGTCAGCATACCAGAGACTCTTGAAGCTCACGTGTTCTCAGGAGGCCAAATTACAACTCAGGCCTTGACACAGTTTTACCTCCACTACTTTTAAAGACTCTAGTTGAAGTTTCACGAGTGTTTAGTGGTGTTCATAGAGTTGTAGTAAAAAAATAACCAGAGTTCTGCATGATTAACAGGAGAAACACTCGTAGAAATTTGGCTAATCATCTTTATGGTATTTAACCCCTTCAGTACTGAGGCGTATTTTTTTCATATTTATTCTATTTATTATTTTTCGATTTTACACAGTTTCAGGAACTCGTATGGGGATCAAAATAGAACAGACTCTGGTCATTAATCTTCTCACCTCCATACCCCCTTCCTAATGTCACTAAAACTATCTAATAACACCCAAACTTTAAAAATGTGTCCCAGTACTGAAAAAGTTTAAGAGAAGTAGTGAGAGAGCGAAGTGTTTCTGAATACGTACCTTTATTTTCTTTCCTCCATGTCTCCTCAGGGCTTCAGGGTGTTCGCAGGATGTCTTGACGTCAACGGGGAGGGCGCCGCAACCCTGAAGAAGCATGGATCGGCTCGTCTGGTGGTGCTGCAGATGGACGTCACCAATCAGGAACAGCTGGTGAAGGCGGCGCAGGAGGTGAAGAAGCAGCTGCCTAGTGGAGGTGAGGTTGTGCTCTGTTGCTTTTAGTTTTTGTCACGTGGGAGTGGAAAGTGCATTGAGGCTTGAATACCATAAAAGAAGACTAGTAACTGTAAAAAACATACCAGGGAACTCCATTGGCGCTTGAATATCGTAAGCAAAACACGTGTGCCTGTAAAAACCCATCGGAAAAACTCCACTGTGACTTGAATACATGAAAAAAATTGCACCAGCAAAAACTTATCATAAAGTTATCCTGGCGTGACTGCGGCTGCGGCGGACAGAGGGACTTTGGGGGCTGGTGAACAACGCGGGTCTCTGCACGCTGGGCCCCGTCGAGTGGCTCTCCCTCAAGAACTTCAAGAGAGACCCTGAGGTGAACGTATTTGGGCTTATCTCAGCGACCAAGGCGTTCCTTCCTCTCATTAGGCGAGGCAAAGGTACGTGTGTGTGTGTGTGTGTGTGTGTGTGTGTGTGTGTGTGTGTGTGTGTGTGTGTGTGTGTGTGTGTGTGTGTTTGTATATGAGTGTATTTACGAATGGTGCAACAAATGGTGGAAAAGGAATTACTGATTGAGGTGAAATGCAGAAATCAGTCAAAATTATTAAACCAGAGTGTTTACGAGTGCGACGAATGAATCAAACCCCTGTGTTGTGTGCAGGGCGAGTGGTGAGTGTGGCTAGCGTGGCGGGGCGGCTGAGCACTGGCTTCATGGCGGCCTACAGCACCTCCAAGTACGCCGTGGAGGGATTCAACGACGCCCTCAGGTAAGTACTAGTGGTGGGGGTGATGGTAGCGGTAGTGGTGGTGGTGGTGGTGATGGTGATGGTGGTGGTGGTGATGGTGATGGTTGTCCGGGATCTAGGTACCATATTTTCCAACCATTAACCCCTATTTGCTTTTCTACTTATACAAGTCTTTACAATTACAGGTTAAAAACAATTGTTATTCGAATCTTGTTTTTCCACGAAGGATTATAAGATGACACGTCACACTGAGTAGTAATTCACGATGTTTGACCCCAAAAGCTGACTGGATGACGGTGGTGTGACTGTTTTAGCTACAATATTCAATCAGAAGTAGCTGTAGTTCATTAGTGATTCCGTTTAAAAAAGCTGTACGTGTGTAGTTTTATAAATGATACAATGTTTAAGTTAAGACCACGGTGTGTATGCGTATGAGGGAGAGTTTAGAGAACCGGTTTAAGTGTGTGTGTGTGTGTGTGTGTGTGTGTGTGTGTGTGTGTCCGCATCCGTAACTCAACCGGTTTACTCTGGAGTATCATAGCACTCGGTGGGTGACAAAACAAAGGTATTTTAAGGAATAACACTGAGAAACAAACTATGACACTGTGTTCTCTGCATGCAAAACTGAACGATACATAAAGTCTGGATAGTGAAAATATCGACATGGATGTAGTTAGTTCTGCCATACATTCATATTTATTGTTAGAATTCATTTCAACTTGCTGTATTTCTTTGGCCTCATACTACTTTCTAAGAATTTTCCCCAGAGTGTTTTCTTCTCCTTTTTTCATATATTCATCTTGTTAATATTTACCCTAACTAGTCATTATTTCCCTGTTATATGATACTTTTAACACAACATATTCTTTTTCTCTAATCATATTGTTAAAATCACTATCATCCTCTGACTCTCTTCTTAGAATTCAACACAACCCACAAACTTTACCTCTTTAGATATTTTCTCAATTTCTACCCCAACACATTGACATTCTTCCTCCAATTACCTTAGAATTTCTCCCAGCATGCTCTTCCCATGTCTCATAAGGAAGAGACAGACATCTACAACACCAGTGATGCAGTTGTCGGTTACTTTCTAATGCCAATCTCTCTCCATTGCCAGACTAGAGATGGAGCCCTTCGGCGTGAAAGTGTGCCTGATAGAACCAGGAAACTACGCCAATGGTAATGTCCACCCTTCCTAAGTATTTAAGTCTTTGCGTCCTATTTAAAAAAAGGAATAGGGAAATGTAACTTATAAAGAACTAATCGTTTACAAATGAACTACCTGTATAGACTCACTGTTCGGAGCTTCAAAAGAAAACTAGTTGAATCAAGGAGTAGATGTGTATGGCTGACACATTAACTACCTCGTGTAAATCATCTAGTTTCCTTTAAGTTCCCTTACATTTACACGTCTGCAGGAACGTCTCTCTTCGCTATGGACGATGTGGTGGACCGCGAGGTGATGGCCATGTGGAACAATCTGAGTGACGAGCTGAAGGCAGACTACGGCGAGGACTTCTGCAGGAAAGTGAAGGGATTCATGAAGAACTTCCGCAGAAAGGGGGTGAGTCAAGATCCGTATGTGTGAGTGTGTGCGTGTGTGTGTGTGTGCGCAAGAGACTTACCTATTTCACACTCACTCCTGGACTTTCCCTTCATCATGTGTAACAGTCACACACACACACACACACACACACACACACCTTTCCATTTTCTCCTCTCATTCTTGTCCTTTCTCTTTTCCATTCCAGCCCAGCAAATGTTCTGGTGGTGCTGTGTATCTTATGTGTGTGTCTGCATGTATGTACGTTTGTCTGTCATTTTTTCATATAAGCAGAACGTAAAAGGTAAAGCATGTAAATAGTCGTGGAGATAATTGTCAGAGATATACGTGTTCACATATTTTAGAAAGTAATGGCATGTTTTCTTCCTTTTTTTTGTTGTTTTGCTTTTATTTTGCTTTCATTGGTCTAAACGGATGTCTAGTTTTTGCTTTCCTTTTTTTCCAGTTGGGGCACCAATTTCTTTATACGAGTCTACCCCTTTCATTCTCCTTGATCATCAGTAACTAGTTTTTCTTAGGTTCGCTGCGCTGTCTAGCCTAGTCAGTAAGTCGTGGTGAGAAACGCTTTGTTCTCTCACCACGACTATTTTCCAAGGTCACAGAGATTATTCACGGAGTTTTCAAGAGTGTTTCTTCAATTGATAATATACAAATCTTGTCAATCTGCCTCTAGAACCTTAAAAAAACACCTAAATAACTCGTGTGCATTTCAATAAAGCCTTCTGAAATAATGGAGGTGAAGTTCTTGAGAACATAGTAACTACGACCAGATCATAGTTTCAAAATACATATGACACAGCACGTCTTATCCAGCGATGCAATGTTTTCAGGGATAGGTCTGATATAGTATCTACTCATCATTTTGCATTGGACTGAAAAAAGCACATGAGAGGAAAGTTGGAAAAATTCAACACTTTATTACTCGAAAAATATTCCTTACTTTCTTCTTGTGGTTCAGTTTCACTTATATATCGTTTCCCAAAATGTTGAGTAAAAAACGACACCAATCTAACAAACCAGTTTAGTTTTTTAAGTGTTTTCCTTGCTTCTTTCATAGTTTCATTGTTTATCATTGAAAAAATTGATATACATGTTAACTTTTGCATTGATAGTGGGAATAAAGTAAGATAAGAACAAGTCTAATGAGGCTAATAAAACAGCAAACCCACGGAAGGAGGGGAAAGTCTGCAGAGAGTGGAGCAGTCACATCAGTGTAAATTGCCACGGGAAAAAATTGCTTGCCAGTGAAATTTTTATTGTGAAAACTTGCCTTCTCCTTCAGTATTACCAAAATGAACATGAAATTCACTACCTGGCAAGTCTTCCAGGTGTTGCCAATCAGTTAAAGCAACAAGACGAGAGAGCAGCTTTTCTCTCAGTATTGTGGAAGCTTGTCTACTTACCGCAAAATTTATAGGAAAAATGGATCAGTGGATTAGAACAGCTGTGGAGAAAATATGACCGGCAAAGCATTGTGGTCGTTTCTTGGCTTCCGCAGCGCCACCTAATTTGGCAAAAAGAGATCTGTTAGCGGTGAAATTGTGAGGAAGCTACGATGCGCCGCGCGGTGATGAAAGTCAAGTGTGTGTGTGATGAAGGGTCGTTTTGTGCAATCATTTTTCTCTCATTTCTTTTTCTTCTTCTTTTCTTTTTCCTTTGTTTTTGATTTTGGTTTTGCATATTTTTCTTGGTTCTTTTTTTATTTATTTGTTATTTATTCATTTTTCATGTAGGTTATTCGTTGACTTTCTCTCAGTGATTGAAAGTCTTGTAGGAAATTCCTTCTTCCCACGTTAGATAATAGAAAGGCGCCATATGCGTACATCTCCACTGATCAAAATCAAATTACATATATTACTACTACTACTACTACTACTACTACTACTACTACTACTACTACTACTACTACTACTACTACTACTACTACTACTACTAGAACAGATAAGGAAGCTCTCGATAATTCACTTAAGAGATAAAACCTTTGGACTAACAATGTTTTTGCATCCTGTAGGAGAGGGACATCAACCCAGTGATCAATGCTTTTACGGAGGCCCTCACGCAGCAGCACCCCCAGGCCCGCTACTGCCCCATGACGCCCCTTACTCTGTTCGTCGCCCTGGTCAGCACTCACCTGCCCGAATGGTGCTACGACGGCCTGCTGCAGATCCTTGCCCTTCTGCTGCTGAGGAAGGAGGATATGTAGACTTGTTCACGTCCACCAAAAAGTTTTGCATGAACTCAAGACAAGGAGCTTATGATGACGCGATGGCAATGTTGACTGCAGAGCAACAGCCTCACTAAGAACACTGCAGTACCTTGTCTGTGGAGAAAAAAAAAGGAAATAGAGCTGCCATCCTTAGAGAGAAAAAGAGGTGGAATACTTAAGCTGAGAGAACAACTGACTCGCTTAGGTTTCCATCACGAAAGACTGATCTCATCAAACCATCTGTTACGGTTGTTCCTTTCATCCATCCAGTAATATAATAAAGTTCATTTTGTTATGTATTTCCATGCTTCTTTGTTGTTCTTGTTGCTCTGATTGTTGGAAGTCCTCAGTTAGGGGAGCTAGAGCAGCGCAGCCTTTGAGTACCTTTACAGACGGACTTCCTCTCCTAACACTCGTATTTAGTAATGGTTTCCCCATCATATTTCAACGTTGACCTGTCGTATTATAACTTTCAGAGAGGGAAGAGGAGGGAAAGGTGATTTTGAAAGACACACACGACTTCATCAATTTACGCACAACACACACAAGGAATGAAAGGTGAGGTTAAATAACGTGTGTTCAGGTTCAGGTTTATTTTACTCTTATCAATACAAGGTACATTTATGATAAACTGAATGTGAAAGGTAACTAAACGTATAATGACATCTCTAAGAAGACACATGATGTATTACCTTATGTATTTAAGATATGGCAAGATGAATTCTGAGACACAAACAACATGTGCTTCAGTCATGAGTGAGGTGATGATGGGGAAGGCAGCGTGTGATGATAGTGATGGTGATGGTGGTGATGGGAAGGAAGATGAAAGGGTTGGAAGGGTCCCAGGTGATGTGATGGAAGGAAATGTCTGCTAGGCCAGGTACAGGAGGTCAAACATCCACTCAGGAAGGTGGACGGCAGCAGCAACCTTGAGGAAGTAGTAAGTGTCGACCACACGGTAGCGAGCACGTGGGAACCTTTGTGTCAGTGCCTCCGTCAGAGCAGCCAGCACGGGTGTCAGGTCCTTCTCCTGCAGGGAATACAACTCTGGTCAAGTTTGTACTGACTCTCTCTCTCTCTCTCTCTCTCTCTCTCTCTCTCTCTCTCTCTCTCTCTCTCTCTCTCAAGCCAAAACACGAAAAGAAATTCGTTTGGGAGTGAATAAATGTAGACTAGCAGACTACAGGCGGCGAGGCTGTCCTCTAGCGGCGAGTGGTACAAGCATCAATGTGCGGCAATGGCCAGTGGTGATAGCAGGACCAACACAACATGTGTTGGTCCTGGGTGATAGGTGTGGGCACTGAGCTTCCTTTGCGACGGCTATGGTGAACTTGTGATATGTCAGTGCTTTACATAACTGCATGTGGAAGAATCAAGAACCAATAGACATTAACTCAGCTGCTTCCTCGGTTCCATCAATATATCTACTGGTCAAGTGGTGTGCGGGTGGAGAAACACATCAGCCCGCCTGTATGGTTGACTCCCCCCCTACTGTGTTCGAATCTCTCGCTGAGGACCTGGGAAGCTTCATCGCCGGCACCTCAAGGTAGGAATTTTTAAGTTTTGTCCTTCCTCAATTCACAATCTCTTCCTTCCTTTTCTTATGATATGGATTCATCGGAATTGTGTGTTTCTTTGAAATTTAAGAAAAATGGTTAATCTTTATAATACGGAAGGGTCAGTGACCTTGCCGTAAACGAAAGGAATTTCCCAGCAAGTGTATTATGATTGTAGTACGTCTGTAATGGCGGTAGGGAGTGTGGCAGAAATTCGACATTTTCTAAGTCCAGCGAGCTCTGCACCAAACACCGAAATGACATTTTCGTTTTATAATTGGGATTTGTGGGCAGCAGGATATTGGGTTGCCATGGCACCTATAGTAGATCTGTTCCACCAATCAAGCGAGTACACTCGTGACGCCAGTCACAGAGCGACACATGTCCACTTTCTACGGTATTTCAGTCATCGCTTTCTTTTGTTTTGGGGAGCACGTCAGTCTTTTTGGTGTAGGTTCACTGTTATTTATTAGGATGACAATCATAGGACATGTAGAAGATCTACCAAGAGTTTATGAAGGCTGATACATGTCCTATGGGATCAGTTTAGGTTAGATTAGGCTAAAAAATGTAATGTTATTTGAAATTACCCGAGATTTCGCTCATTTCAGTCAACTTACCCCTCCTTGCACAGACTCCCGTAGCATTCTCATGATGGTGTCGAAATGAGGCTTGCCGTAATCAGACCGCACTACCTCTGTCATGGACTCCCACATCTCCAACCCTTCGCTCTCCACGGTCGCTGCCGTCAGCAGTTTGGTCCCTACGCACAAAGATAACAGAGTTTGAATATTAGCACGTAACAAAAATAATAATGTAAAATGTTCTACTTGTTTTGCTGGTGTTCTCAGACGCTTTAGAAGATTAGAAGGACTACATCAAAGATGAGCTAATGAAGAGAGAGAGAGAGAGAGAGAGAGAGAGAGAGAGAGAGAGAGAGAGAGAGAGAGAGAGAGAGAGAGAGAGAGAGAGAGAGAGAGAGAGAAATGATTGAGTGATTGATTGGTATAACTTTCAGTTCTATTCTTTAGTGAGTCCCAGTATACTCACCAGCATTGAAGTTACTCGGCTCTATGGCACAGACAGCCACACCCCACTGCTTCATCTCTTGCCTGACGGATCGTGGCGCGACGTAAGAGAAGGGACGTAAAAGTAATGAATTAGTGAATGATACAATGGGAAAATTTAATTTTGTCTCCTTGTGTCCCTTATTCGTCTAGCAAGAAATTAATATAGATGCAAACAATTTGATTTTTTAACTTAGAGAGAGACAAAAGTGTGTGTGTGTGTGTGTGTGTGTGTGTGTGTGTGTGTGTGTGTGTGTGTGTGTGTGTGTGTGTGTGTGTTTGTCCTCTCCTCACCTGAGACAGTCGCTGAGTCCCTCCACAGCGAACTTGGTGATGGTGTAAGGCGAAAGGATACCAGTTCCTATCACCCCCGACACGCTGGACATGTTCACTACTCGACCTGTAAACACACCGTGTAAAGAGCACCTGGGAAGCGATTTTCTGAAGTGACGGAAGGGAAAAGTGAAGTGAGAGAAGTCACTTCAGGTTCGAGAAGAAATTAACAAAGAACAAGTCAGGTTCTTATTTTCAGTTTCTCTTTAAAATGTTTTAGTGGAAATCTTTATGGTTTCTAAAAGTGTTTAAATGATTTCTAGTGTAACGTTTTGCATCATGAGTGAGAAAACAACCATGAGAATTGTATTAATCATCTCGATGACCTTCAAAGCAATTCTCCTGAAGAATCTAAAGTGCTTCAAAATGCGAACCTAGAAAGTAAAGCTAGAAGCACCTCACCTCTGGCCCGGCGGATGAGCGGCAGGAAGGCTTTGGTGGCCGCTAGCATTCCCAGCACGTTAACGTCAATGATCTTCTTGTACGTGTGCAGCGGCACCCACTCCACGTAGCCCCGGGACATGATTGCTGCGTTGTTGACAAGACCCCACAGCACCTCTGAGGGAAGGCATGCACACTTGTCTTCGCGTATCTTTTTTTTTTTTCTTTCTTTCTTTTTACACTGTCCATTTCATCGTTTACAATTGCTCTTCTTCTCATTAATTTATTCATCCAAACAACCATCCATCCACCGTTTAAAAAGGTTCATAGTGTTATCTTATTTCTTCGAAGTTTTTTTTCATTTCTTTGTGAGCAAAGCACTTTAAGTGCTATTCCAGACGATCAATTTACGTGTCCCCTACCCTGCACTTACCGCCTTCCGGCAGTTGGAGTTTCACTTCCTGCACTGCCGCGTTCAGCTGTTCCTGCTTGGTGACGTCCATGGGTAAGACAATGAGTCTCTCCGAGTGTTGCTCCCTCAGCCTCGCCGCGCCCTCTCCGGCGTCATTTAAACACCCAGCAAACACCCGGAAGCCCTGAAGAGGAAGGACAATTAGCGTCTTGTTGATGATTATATTCTGAAATACTTCCGTGCAGCATCTTACACGAGTTCTTAAGTGTGTTTTTATGTTTTTGGTGATAGATTAACAATATTAAACATTATCAAGGTGAGAAACACTTTTGATTAATTACTGGGTGGGTACCCAGTAATTAATCGTGCCCTCAGAAAAGAGTCGTGGTGAGAGAACAGAGCACATCTTAATATGGGCTTTACGAAGACTCTTTATGTGAGTTAAGTATGAGCATAAGCTTTCACTGTAATGGAATAGAAAAAAGCGGCCTCCCACTACGATAGAATAGATGCAATGCAGCAAGTGATCTGTTGTAGTAAGTTCCGCCACGTGGTGCCATTATCAAGTATTTTGTCAATGAATACCAAGCAATACTCACCTGCTGATGGAGGTGGAGGGCAAGGGCGTGGCCGATACCATGGTCGCATCCTGTCACCACCACTGCCTTGCCTACCGCCGGCACCTGCAACGACAACTGATAAGTGAGTGTTTTCCGCCACCCACTCACCAATAGCAAGAGAAGCAAATTGTTCAGGTCAAGTCAAGAATCATCCAGACTTATTCCTAAGCGTGAACAAGAAACTGAATCTTTTGTGCGGTGTGACATCTCAGTCAGGCACCGCTAAGCAAACCAAACATTGCGCCCACCTTAATGCAGGATAGCTGGAGGGCGGTGGCGGCGGAGAGGAACCAGCAGCCTATGAATACCCAGCTGCAATAGGAGAAACCCAGACCTTTTAGCAGCAGCGCCACGCCCCCACTCACGGCGCCCCACAGGATCACCTCTCCCGTCTTGTCAAAGCTCCACGCCATCCTTGCTTCTGATAAGGATGATCAGATCGTTAGTGCAAATTCCTGTACCTCTTATCATCAGAGGTCGAATTCTGAAAAAAAAGGTGTCTCATTACTTTTATGGGTCTAGTTAATGTCCCGTGGTTTTTAAGTCCTTGGTCAGAGATGGACTTGTTTCTGTCAACAGCCAGTTAACCCCTTCAGTACTGGGACGCATATTCATATTTATTCTGCTAATCGTTTGGCGATTTTATACAACTTCAGAAACTCATGTGGGAGATTAAAATAGGAAAAATCCTAGGCCATTAATCTTTTCACTTCAAAAGACCCTTCCTAATATCAATAAAACAAACCCTAAACCTAAACACTGGTGGTAAAAATATGTCCCGGTACTGAAGGAGTTAAGTCAGTGAGGGACATCGATGACGCAGGAGGTATAGTAATTATGGCTGTGTATTTCAAGTGTAAGCAATAATGGATCGGAGGTCACTTTCACGCGAGGACTGTCCCTGGCCTCTGTTGTATAATGTATAATCCACAGTGTTCCATCGTGGCGCAAGCAAGTACCTACATGTTCGCATCTTATTGTGAAGCGAAGCCAGCCGGGAGTAGGAAGGGTTCTCGTGGCAGGATATCCGGTATTTTGTGATGACACATGACTGATTGAGGTGGTGATGCAAACTTCCTAAGGACATCACCGTAATTGCCTTGACGGAGTGACGATTTGTTTATTTATAATGCTGCGTAACCCGGTTGGTCTGGCCAGGACCGTGCAACAGATGAAATATGTATCCCATAACGTGGGAGGCATATGAAAGGGAAGGGAGAAAAGTGATATATTTTTGCTCTTATAATGGGATAAAAACAAGGAAGATTCGCCTGTGGTATTTTTTTAGAAGGATATGATATGATGGGATACTAAACAGCTTGATAAACAGACAGACAGACAGACAGACAGACAGAGATGTGTTTTGATGAGTCTTGAGAACTTACGATAACACAGTAATGAAATACTGTTTGAAATTAAACGAAAAGTATTCCATTGAGGCAATCTGGTGAAGAGAGAGAGAGAGAGAGAGAGAGAGAGAGAGAGAGAGAGAGAGAGAGAGAGAGAGAGAGAGAGAGAGAGAGAGAGAGAGAGAGAGAGAGAGAGAGAGAGAGAGAGAGAGAGAGAGAGAGGCGGGGCGGGGGTCATTTAATTTCCATCACCACCGTCTTGGAAGTTTTAAAGGCGTCAGCTCAGCCATAAACACACCCAAATGTTTCTTCCACTTGACGACAAGTGGGACACACTGTGTGTACCATCAAAAGAAACTGAGAACATTGTGCTTCGCTTTTCGGGTTGTGTTTAGCCTCCTTTGTATGGCAAGGCGGTACACTACACAGATGCCCAATGATGAGAAACTGTGCCTGTGCAAAACAAATATGGTGTGTGTGGAGAATATTAAACTACAAGCAGTCCAATGAACACAAAATGAGATGGCTTCAGTATATTATCAGATTTAGTTTGCTTGGTTATGTTTTCACACTGTCTGTACTTGTTATGGAAAGGACTGCGTCAGAAGGCAAGAAAATGTTACTCTACTGGTCTTTACCATAAATCCTTTCATTACTATGATGCATTTTTGTATCTATCCTTCTTACTATTTGACGATTTTATATAACTTCAGAAACTTCGTGGGGATTAGAATAATGAAGACTGTGGCCATTAATCTTCTGACCTCCACAGAGCTTTCCTAATGTCAACAAATTCATCTAATCGTATCCAAAACTGAAGGGAAAAAGCGCCCCAGTACTGAAAGGGTTAGACATGTCCTGCCGTTTTATACATGATATATTAAATCGTGTATGAGAGTAAGTTTGTTGCAATTTTAGTGGGTTTTGCAGTAGTAGTTGAATATGGTGAGGTGTGTAGACTGCCGAGTAACTCCCGTAGAGTGTGTACAGTGTGACAAAGCTTCTCAGATGCCTCAACATAGAATGGCATCAAAATTTTGTCTTTTACCCTATATATAGGTAACAGTTTTAACATGATTTCAAACTGAAGATTGTTCTTTGATGAATAGAGTCAAATATTTCTTCAATCGGGTTGTTTTGGGAATCAATCGGAAATTTTGTCCCTCCCGTGTTGTCGATAGTAAACCCATTCCAGCTTTCAAGGACAAATCAGATAAACGCTCTTGCTGACTTACATTCAAATAACTATGAGCAAGTGTTATGAAAGGCTCCTATTTCCTGGTGTTTTTACTGATGTTTAGTTCTTTACATTCTTGTACAAAGGTTACTGTTACCAACATATTTACACTACTTTTTCCGTGTTTGTTGCAGCGGCATTGATAGTCCTCGTGTTATTCTCATAAAGAATTGAGTGCAGGTTCTCTAAGCAGCATCGTCTTTCTTTCTTTCTTGTCAGTAACACAAGGAAGTGTGATGCAAAGGAAAGACAGGAAGAACCTTCAACATCCTGAATTTCCTTACACTAGCTAGTGTAACTTATTGGAAACAATGTTTTATTGCTGTTTGCTTGTTCCTTCCTTCACTTTCCACTAACACAGCCTTGGTGAATGTTCCTATATGCTTGTTAAATGTTTCTATTCATATCTCTCTTATACAAGGGGATTCCCGAACAGAAAATAATTACGAAGATAAAATTTAAGCAAATAATGGTAATAATGATAAGAATGACGATATTTTCCTTCATCATACATTATGCAGCACACTACTCGTATAAAAAACACCGCATCAGATAACTCACAAGCCTCGCCATGCCGTTGTACCACCACCAGACACCCAAACAAACCGATTAAGATATATAAATATATATATATATATATA
>CM035188.1:938581-992460 GCA_020233015.1 Callinectes sapidus | reverse complement strand
TAATAATAATAATAATAATGATAATAATAATAACAACAACAACAACAACAACAACAACAACAACAACAACAACAACAACAACAACAAAGAATAAGTAAAGACATTTTTGGCCTTATCATGATTATGCAGTTTTTTGCGTCTATACGTGATATGTTTATTGATAATGGGTTTACATGCCAGTTAACACGTACACACACAAAAAAAAAGGTTTGTGGCGGAACTAAGGGGGAGCTTAGGGGAGCTTAAGCCCCACAACAATGTGCCAAGCCCCCCCCCCCCTCCCCTTCATCCCCCGCCTCTATTGCTACCAACATACATTCAAAATTCAAAACCTTAATATTTATATATAGGAATTCACCACCAATACTTCACTTTGATGACATTTTGTGAAAGCCCTCCACATTTTACTCCAGCTCCTTCCCCCCCTCTCAGCCTCCTCAGTGAAAATTTCCTGGCACCGCCACTGAAAACAGTAATCTCAGCAAAATGCCTATCACATAATATTTAAAGAAGTTACCCTTATTTTAACTAGACGGCTACGTTTTCTCACATAAGGTAGTACTCACCAAAGCTAAGGAAAGAAAACGTGACCTCTCATTCAAAGCTGTACAGTATTGTATTTAATAATAAAGAGCGTAGTAATAATCACGCATCACAGTACCATGAACTGGAGACAAAGACATCTGCCCTCCACCATTCATGAGACACAACTGACAAGCCAGACCGTTCACTGATATATGCTACTACTCACACCAGTAAAGGCAATAAATAAATACCTTAAAATACTCGTGTAAATTATAGATAAAGCCTTTTGAAATATTGAAGGTGAAGCACAGAAGTGTTTGAGAATACAAGCCATAACCTCTTCAGTACCGGGACACAATTTTCCACGATTTTTTAGGTATGACGATTTATTGACATTAGGAACGGTCTATGGAGGTCAGGAGATTACTGCCCAGAGTCTTTACCATTTCAACCCCCCACATGAGTTTCTGAAGCTGTATAAAATCGCCAATGAATGAGCAGAATGAATATGAAAATATGTCACGGTACTGAAGGGGTTAAAAGAAGAGCACGGAAGAAACTGGTTTTTGAATAAAGTAAAGAGGCAGTTAGTGGTGAGTTATTGGAGAGCTTAGAAGATTAGACAGATTTATGGCTGGGGATGATAAGTCGAAATAAGTAGGCACGTTTAAGATAGGGAGTGCCACGTGTAAGCATGATGGCACCTTGCAGCTTCCCTTATTTCATTGCATTTTTATGTGCTGCTGAAAAAAAGGGAGATATAGCAATAGTGGGTATTTCAATGTCACACAATAGATAATGTTTTAGATTTAATGTTTTGTTGATTTGCACACTAAACATAACGTTATTTTGAACTCGTAATGATTTTATGATTACTGTATTGGTTTTTACTGATTTATACTTGTAATTTACTTGTAATTGGACCAAATATGTCAGATTATATCCATAAATGTATGATTCCCTGTGGTCTATAAACTATCTATCCATCTATTTCGTAATGGTAACTGATATGGAGTCAAACGTATGTTGTGGCCCTAAAGGAATTAGGGTGAATTACATACATGAGAGGAAAATGGCAAATAATTCCAGTAAGACGCTCAAGCATTCAAGAGAACAGTTTTTTTTTTTTTTTTTTTTTTTTCACCACCACCACCACCACCACCACCACGAGTAGCTGAGAGAGGATTTAAGTCAAGAGTACCGGCTACCCCTCCCCTCCCCCATCCAACCCACCGCTCCATTCCAGTACCGGGAGTAACGATGACTAGGCCGCGGAGGACAGTGACCTCACCTGACCCGGCGCGCCCCTTCCTTCCCTTGCCCTTGCCCGCGCTGAGGACCTGAGGAGTTGCATAGTTTCCCTAAGGATGAGAGAGATCCCTTAATCCCTTCAGTACTGGGACGCATTTTCCTATTTATTTTGCTTATTATTTGTCAGTTTTATACAGCTTCAGAAACTCATGTGGGGGTTAAAATAGTACAGACTCTGGCCATTAATTTCCCAACTCCATAGACCCTTCCTAATGTCCATAGAATGTAATTGTAGTAATTAAGATCTTAAAGCGTGTTTAACCTCTTCAGTAATGGGATGCATTTTCATATTAATTTTATTAGTTTATGATAGAGAAAATGGTAATCATAAATGACAGAAAATGCATATAAAAGTACTACATAATGGTTAGGTTAGGTTAGGTTAGTTAGGTTAGATTAAGTTTGGATGTCTTGTCCTTAAATGCGTAAGATTGTGGTAGGTTAGATCACTATTTCCTACTACATCACGGTAAAACAACAACAAACAACAACAAAAATAAAATAAATAACTATGTACCCGTTCGGATGTCTTGTTTTGGTATGATAGATATGTTGGTTACGAAATGCTTCGTTATGGATTCTGGCAGAGCGAGCAGGAAATGGTATGAGGGAAGGCGGTGATCCTGCCCTCCACCACCACACACACACAGAAAAGGGTGGAGGTTTTATAACTCATGTCACGTATGAAGCGAGATTATTATTAGACTTATCACTCTACTCTACCGCAAACTTATCATTGAGTGTTTGAAGGTAATACGTAGATTAATTACGTGATTATGATAAGAAGGAAGGAAATCAAGATAACTTTATATGCTCCAGACTATCTTATGAAGCTTAACCCCTTCAGTACTGGGACCCATTTCAAAATTCATGCCGCTTATTATTGGTCGATTTTATACAGCTCCAGAAACTCTTGTGGGGATTGAAATAGTACAAATTCTAGCCATTAATCATATAACCTTCATAGAGCCGTCCTAATGTCAATAAAATCGTCTAATTACACCAAAAACTCGTAGTAAAAAGTGTCACAGTACTGAATGGGTTAAAGTGAAGGAACAACAATGAGAGAGTTACTGAAGCTTCCCCGCAGACGTTTCATAACTCACCAAGAACAACAAAGATTCCCAGCGTGGTCAAGAATCTCCGTAAATTTATTTTTTTCTTC
Organism: Callinectes sapidus; assembly: GCA_020233015.1. Lineage (NCBI taxonomy): Eukaryota > Metazoa > Arthropoda > Malacostraca > Decapoda > Portunidae > Callinectes > Callinectes sapidus. The sequence goes on along the minus strand of CM035188.1, from coordinate 989,459 downwards.
TTTTTACTCCTAATCTATTTCTTTCGTGCTTTTACTTATATAGTCTAATTTGTTATGTTAATTTTATCCTAGTTTATATTTTTTGTCTTTTTTACTAATTAAAATCTCGTCCCATATGGTTTACTCAATGTTGCGTTTCCAGAGTAACCAAACTATTGATGGAAAACACAAATGACATGACAATCTTTTACTTTTTATTTGGCGATTCTATTTAAGCAGATTGGAAATACAGCCTCTATTAAATATGAGCTATCTTATTATTTCATACTCTCTCTCTCTCTCTCTCTCTCTCTCTCTCTCTCTCTCTCTCTCTCTCTCTCTCATATCCAGTCGTCACATCTAATTAAAAAACCGGTCCATTCTTTCCCCACGTCAAGCCTAGTCCTGGCGATCACAATGTATAAATTCGTGCGTTTTTGTGTGTGCTCATCTTTCCCTCTGCTTACCGAGTCGTGATGCGCATTCAGCTGAGGGGAGAGAGAGAGAGAGAGAGAGAGAGAGAGAGAGAGAGAGAGAGAGAGTAAAAGGAGATTCTTAGACGTCCTCTCAAAAGTGTCTGTTACCGCAATAGATAAACACTCAAGCTCTTCACCTTCCTACCTACCTCTATCACTCACTTCACAATCCTTCTCCTCCTCCTCCTTTTCCTGCTCCTCCTCTTTTTCCTCCTCCTCCTCCTCCTCCTCCTCCTCCTCCTTCATTGCGTCTTCTTTTTGTATCTTCGGTTAGTTTGTTTTCTTGAAACTTCATCCTTCTTCTCTCGTTCATTTCATTTTTTGCATTTTTTTTTCTTATGTCATCCTCCATCTTTCTTCTTTTCTTTTCTTTTCTTTTTTTTTCTTTTCATTTATTCGTTTACTATGGCATTTGCCTTTTTCGTGTTTCTTTTCTTTTTTTCAACTGTTTATCATCTTGTCTCATTTCTTTTCATGTTTTCTTGTCCGTTACCTAGTTATCTCCCTCTTAACTCTTTACTCATCTCATCTTGTCTCCTCCCTCTTCCATCCTCCTCACCATTATCCTCCTCCTCCCTTTCTAATCACACAATCTGTCACCCTTTATTCATTCTACTTTCTTTTGTGTTTGCTATTCTTGTACATTATTTATTATTTTCTTCATCTCGTTCTGTTCTTGTATTTCCATTTTTCATTCTCTTTTTCTCGTTAATATAATCATTCTTTATTTTCTAACTACTGCCTTTATTATGTTCTATTTCCTCTCTCATGCCCTTTTCTTCCCTTACTTCTTTTCTTCTCTTAATGTTTTTCTTTACAAAATCATAATGGCCTCTTTGCCTCTTCTATTTATTTTCTCTATTATTTTGTTTGTCTTTGTCCCTATCCCCCCCCCCCCCCCTCATGTACCACTTTATTTCTATTCTCTAATGGCGTCCGTCTTTTTCTATTTCTCTTTTTCCTCCTTACTTCGCCTTTCCGCTTATCCTTATCCTTATCACTACTATATTCCCTCACTATTGCGTCACTGTAAAACCCACAACATGACTCAGACTCTTTTCTTCATGTCTGTCTTATCTTTCCTGTCACCACTACAGCTTCCAACTCTCTCTCTCTCGCTCTCTCTCTCTCTCTCTGTATCTTCACTAAAAACTCTTTATTCTCGCCGATGTGATCAAGTCATTTGGAGAGATAAACATTGACAGGAATTATGCAAAGTAAAGAAGATCAAGTCGTAAGAAGGAGATGGATTTTTTAAATTTGTTTGCCAAGATACTGAGCGAGTATTGTGATTCAAGTTGTTCAGAAAGTTTGTATAAGAAGAGACGGAGGAAAACAAACTCGACGAGAATGATACAAGATAGATAAAGAGAATAATTATTTGCATGTTTACTGAGATATTGAGACTGCGGTGTGGTTCAAATGATTCAGGAGTTTTTTTCTGTTTTAAGTTTCAAATAGTGTTATGAAAAAAAAGGTGAAGAAATACTAACACGAAGTGAATGGTAACAAATATAATGTTGAGTTGTAAGAAGAGTTCAAATATTCACTAAGCCTGTAAATGAGTTATATTTGTGATTAGTTACTATGAAATCACAAGCTTATTAGTTCATTCAAGAAAAGACTCAGAAAAAAATGGATGAGGGTAGAATAAAAGTAAGAAAATTAATAAATGAAAAGGGAAAATTTGAGTTTTAGAAAATGGATAGAAATAGGGAAAATACCAAGTTAATTCAAATCTTTTGCTGCTATTTACAACAACTCACACCGATAGAAACAACAAAATCTCAATTATCACCGACAAGAATGTAGAAAAAATGAAATAAAATAAAAAAATAAAATCCCCAAATAGTAAGCAAATTAACGTGTCATGGTACTGAAGGGATTAATTAAATAAAATCGTTTGAATTGCAAGAAAAAGAGTGTTACCTTACCTCTTAAACACCAAAAAATGATTTAATGCAATTCATCTAGAAAAAAATAATAAATGAAACCCCAACGAGGATGCGAAATCAACAGATAGACATTTTCTCCATCGACTCACCCCAAAACACGGCGTACAAACTTCATGAAGGCAACACTATCCGGCAAAACCTTGCGATAGCGATAAGAAAAGTTATCTCCAGCGCTAAACCTGCCATAATAAAAGAAACTTGTAATTGTGTTGGTTAATGGTATACCACTAATTCCTCTTTCAACGAATGCAATTATCATTTATCACATCCGCTGCTTTTTTTTTTATTTCTTGAGTTTTATGTAGGTTACTGTGTGTGTGTGTGTGTGTGTGTGTGTGTGTGTGTGTGTGTGTGTGTGTTGGATTTGCCTTTGTGCAGAAATTTGTCCCTTTTACTTTCATAGTGATGGTTGTTTTCTTTCTTTCACTTCTTTATCTCTTTTCATCCTTTTCTTACCTTCTTTCATTCGTTCTTTCTTTGTTTTTTTTCTCTCTTTCTTGTTTTATATTCTTTTACATCCCTTTCTCTTTGTATACTTGTAAATAGAATTCATATTTTAATTAGATTCAAGTGTCGTCATATATGTAACACTTACCGTTATTTGTAACATTACTAGTTCCTTTTCCGTAACCCAATTCCACCCATCTTTGTAGGGCACACTGATAAACGTTCGTGGAGTGTGGAGCGTGCCATTACGACACTAGGAAAGGACGCGCATTAGTTAACAAGTGACAGACTGAAAGTGTCATCTTTCCGCTTAGACAAACACAAGATAAACTCGAAGAAATCAAAAGCGACGTGCGGTATTTCCTGTCTTCCCAAAAATATATAAAAAAAACACGCATTTTAGAACGACGTAGGCTACATTGACCCTTCCTGAACCACCACCACCACCACCACCACCACCAGCATAACCACCATCTGGGCTTTTCCCATTCTGGAACTTCCTGGCCCCTCCCAACCCGTACCACACCCACGGCATGACCCACGCTGGCCCACCACGGGACTAATTACACCATTCCACCTGTCCCCTCACGTCTCCAGGTACACAAGCAAAGCGGAATTCCTGTACTGAAGGGTATTGGGTTTTCAGTGGCCGTTTTGTATTACGGAAGGAAGAGTAGATGGGAAATATTACTCTTAAGGAAACACATTGTAAAAAGAGAAAGTTTATGGGTCCATCTGCTATGAATCACGAAGGTACTGATTGCGTGTTTCTTTCCGTAGTAGTGGTAGTAGTAGTAGTAGTAGTAGTAGTAGTAGTAGTAGTAGTAGTAGTAATAGTAGTAGTAGTAGTAGTAGTAGCATTGATTGTGCATTAATGGTGCTGTTGACCCCTTCAGTACTAGGAAGCGTTTTTTTTTTATTTCTTCTGCTTATTATAGTGATTTCATAAAGCGTCAGAAACTCATGTCTAGATTAAAATAGTACAGACTCTAACCATTAATCTTCTCATCTCCTTGTACCCTTCCTAATCTCAATAAAATCGTTCAATCACATCCAAAAATCGTGGTAAACATGTGTCCGGGTACTGAAGGGGTTAATGAAAGTTATAAAAGTAGCAGAGTATGTGTTAGAGGTACATAATGCCATTCTCTCTGTCTCCTCCTGTTCCTCTCAATCCTCCTCCTCGTCACACGAGGCTTCCTTCACAGCGGTTCGTTATCAGTAAGTTTGGCAGTAATCACACAGGCGCCTGATAAGCCCGTATAGGAAGCATCTTGTAGGTGTCTCGAGTGATGAAACATGGTTTCCTTGTTGTTTGCTTTTGTTTTGATTGATGCTACTACTACTACTACTACTACTACTACTACTACTACTACTACTACTACTACTACTACTACTACACTCTAATGATGCGTGGTAAAGCAAAATTTTGCTTGCTATTTTCATCATGTCAGTGTGTGCTCGTGGAAAAGATTGATCCATTAGTCGCGTGTTCTTCATTGATTGAATTCCAATTTCACATTTTGTATTCACTAATCGACTGTTCTTTACCTATATCTACTGGGGCATAGGAACGTTAAGTTATGATATTCCTGTAGTTCATTGTTGATTTTTTTCCTTGGTCAGTTCGTATGTTTGCAATTGTTTTGACTTTCCCATATGTCAAAGGAAGTGAGAAAGGAAATAACAAGGTTTCTCAGTTTCATGTTTATAAATCTTAATCCTCCAATAAAAGACAAAAACAATTTAGCGGTTTCATCATTCAGGCTTAGAACAAGCTCATTTTTTTTATCTTTTCAATTATATACATTATGTGCCAACGTCCATCAAGATTCTGCTGCATGTTTTGAAAGACAGAGTAAGATCGGCAGTTCAGAACAAACCATTGGCTACTCATACATAGTCTTAGTTTAGCATAAGAACAATAGTGTTATAAATGTTCTAGTTTCGACAAGTGTTTGTATTATACCGGTACCTTACAACAGAGCAAAACAAACCAGTGAAAATTAAAACAGCAGGAAACACTTGGTTTAAAAATAAAAACAAATATTTGTTCTTCCTTGTATAATTCTCACTGTCTGTGTGTGTGTGTGTGTGTGTGTGTGTGTGTGTGTGTGTGTGTGTGTGTGTGTGTGTGAGAGAGAGAGTACTACTACTACTACTACTACTACTACCACCACTCTCACCACCAAAAACCCTCGGAGATTATGACACGGGTCCGCATCCTGCATTAGCACACCCGCGGCCGCAGGTAGAGATGACGGTACTTCCATATCCCGAGCAGAGCCTTCCGTCTGTGAACGCTGTGCCATGCCCCTCTGTTGGGCCACGTGACACATCGCTCACCTTGAAATGATACCAACTGGCAACTCACTGAAACACGCGGGCGGCTGCAGCTTATAAGAGAAACTCAGTTGACGGAGATATCAGAAGGTACTGCAGCACTTTGGGAGTCGTGACTTAGTAGTTGTGGTTGTACTTGTATCAGTCACTCCTCGTCTTGTAAGTGCAGCGTCGCCTACTCCCTGGAAGGATGAGGTTCAGACTCGCTTTGGTTTTCCTAGTGGCTGCAGGTAAGACTCAAAGGTTTTAAGGAGTGGTGGTGTCCTCGCTTGTTTGTCATTTTTATTTGTCTTCTGTTCTGTGTTTGTGTTGTGTGTAGTGTCATGTTTGTTGTTAGCGCTGCGTTGGCTTGTGTTTGAGGAGAGGGATAAAAGAGTGTGCTCTGTGAAAGAATGAGCATGTCCTTTGCTTCGTGTGTGTGTGTGAGTTTAAAAAATTATGGATGATACAAAAAAACTAGTCCATTTTTCTCTTACATTTAAAAAGTAAAGCACCGCAGTCATCATAGTGCCTCTTGAATCCAGGTTATCGTTACTCATCACTGTTCTTCGTATGTGTGTTTAGTCTCTCCGTGGTGAGAACAAACATATCAATCACAAACTAGAGGAGACAGTAGATACCTGCCGGCACCTCAGTGGACCTTTCTTTTGATCACGTTTTATTTTGACTTTAGCCAATATCTCCTGTCATAGAAAACACCTTAGTAGCGAATAATGAGACAGGGAGGACAAAGGAGATGCAAAAATCATATTCTAAAATACGTCGCCGAACCTCCTCTATATACAAAAACATTTTTAGTTAAAGTTACAGGAGTATGTACGATTCTAAGAACAGATTAACAAGATTTCTATACTACTAACAGGAGAACCACTCTTGAGAATACAGTTAATCATCTATGTGACCTTTGAAAATAGTCGTGGCAGGAGAGCAAAGTGTTTCAAAAGGACCGCAGTGTCTGTCGCGTGTGGCAATCAAGTTCCTCTCCCAAAATGTGACTCCGTTAGAAAGAGATGAGTCAATGTGTAGAATCGCATGTGGTGACGCGGGTCGAATTTTTGTTTTAGCCAGAAGAACTTGGATATATTCAAGAAAGTGTTCATAGTAGCAGATGGACTTGTATCAGAAAACGAGACACTAGAAAACACACATACACACACGCACACACACACACACACACCATTAACTACCTTCCATTCCTTCAGTGTTGATTTGAGGACGCTATTACATATTCAGATAGCAAAAAAAGAAAAAAAAAGTGATTATAATAGTAAAACCATAGTGAAGCAGGAACAGTACGGGCTGTGAGGACGCCAGGACGCAAAGTACACAAGACATATTGCACTGGTTCTCTTTATAAACTTAGCACATTTTTTTCTACCTTCCTTCATGACACAGCAAGAATTTCACGTCCTTATTGTCTTGATTTGCATTTCTCTTCATTCTCTCTCTCTCTCTCTCTCTCTCTCTCTCTCTCTCTCTCTCTCTCTCTCTCTCTCTCTCTCTCCCTTTTTCAACGTAAACTGAAGCAAAACCTGTCCTAATGTTGTCTTTATCTTCTTTTTTTCTTGTTAATGTGACGATCTGAGTGTTTGAAAACGTCACTGATATAAAAAAAAGAAAGTTCTGTATATTTGTATGTGTGTGCGTGTGTGTCCGTACTACGCACGCACGCACGCAATCTCTATACTGGCTTATCGTGCATACCTTGGCGTAGTTACCGATGTGTGTTGTGACGATGGTGTTTGTCGCAGGAGGCACGAGAGTTGCATTAGCGAGCCACGGACCATTCACCTCGACATGACACACGAGGCCCATGCACTCAACACCACCGCGAGACACTCACACACACGCAGAGGTTCCAATGAGGAGGGGACTCACCATTAGGTTTTGCTCATCGAACATCATGCTATACTTCCATCGCTTAGAGAGAGAGAGAGAGAGAGGGGGGGGGTGGGGGAAGGTATCGTTCATACTTTGCATTATTACCATCACAAAGAGCTTCGTAAGAACTAACAGGTTTGCTTCATTTGCTTGTGATTCCTTTGTCTTTCCTCTTCCTCTTCCTCTTCTTCTTCTTCTTCCACCTGCTATCGTCTACAGAGTGACACAATCCCCTCTTCTCTTTCTTATCACTCCCTCCCTGCCATCCACTCTCCTACCCTCCTTATCGATCTGTCCAGCTCTCTCGTTCCTCATATCACTTCCTTCATCAGTCCTGTTCTCTCATCTCTTCACTGTCTTTCCCTCCCTTATCTTTCTTGGCTATTTCGTTACCTGTCTTCACCTCCTTCGTCATCTATCCTGTCTCTCGCTCACCTATCTTTTTTTTAATCTATATTATTCCCTCTTCTCTCCTTCCTCTTTTCCTTCAACTAGTCTGCGTCTTTCCTCCTCATAATCTCTCTCTGTCCCATCTTTCCTTAGTCTCTCCCACCTTTTCTCCTTCCTTCATCTTTCTTGTCGTACATTATCCTACACTTTATTTCCCTTTCTTACTTTCCCTCCTTCCCTCTCCTTTCTTCTCCATCCATTCTACTTATTTCCTTTCTCCTCTATCCTGCCCCTCACCTCTCTTTCCATCTCTCATTCGCTCTTCCTTCTTCCTGACACACATGACTGGTTCTCGCTAAACACACACATACACACACACACACACACACACACACACACACACACACACACACACACACACACATTGCACTTCGTTGGCTGGTCCTCGCCTCGCATTTTCTGGACCTTTTCGCCAGGTGGGATGAACGCTCTGCTTCATGTGACCTTGGCTTGGTGTTTAAGTGGCCAATTATACATAGAGTCTGCAGACAATAATAGGCTTCTTCTTCAGCAGATCAGCTCCCACCCACCCATGATGACTCACAGCCATATAATATAGTACAGCAATGAAAACATTAATTATTAACGCCGCCTCGAATACCCTTCGTTTGACAATTAATAAAAGGGACAACATCATTATTCTTTTTCACAAATGAAACATGTTGACATAACTTGGTTTTTGCACCATGCAATTTCAAAGCGGACGAAGCAGACCCGTCAATCAATCAAATCAATCATGGGGAGCATACGCCGGGGGGCGCGTTGCCTCGCCTACCCTACGGCACCACTCCTGGCGGTCACACCTCGCGAGTCTCCATGCAGGCTCCCTTCCTATACCGAGTAACTCCCAGCAGGAGGCATCGACTTGCCGCAGCCAAGAGTTCTGTGGGCGTCCCCTAGTCCTCCTCCAGGTTGGGTTGTCCCTTACGGAAACAACCCGACAAGCAGGGTCGGCTTCCGGGTATCGCGCCACATGCCCATATAGCCGCAGTTGGCACTGACGGACTTTGCTAGTAAGAGGAAAGGAGTAATGACTTGTAATGTTTCCTTGACTGATGAAAAGAAGAGAAAGAAGTTAACGTGTTTGAATGATTGAGGGGGGAGGGAAAGGAAAAAAGAGCAGAAAGAGGAGGAAGAGGAAGAAAATGTAGAGGAAGAGTGGGAGGGAACAAGAAAATGAAGATTTGTCGTCTGAAGGTTGACGAGAAAGGTTCACTAGATTGCTTCAAAATTTTCTCTCTCTCTCTCTCTCTCTCTCTCTCTCTCTCTCTCTCTCTCTCTCTCTCTCTCTCTCTCTCTCTCTCTCTCTCCTTAACTCTTTACGTTAATGGGAATTTTTCGACATGGGCCATTAAGGAGGTGACTAATCGAGTCCCACGGAGTGCTAACCCAGGTGAAGCCGAGTGAAAAGGAAGGCCCCACATGCTCCTCTTCTTCCATCTCCTTCTCCTCCTCCTCCTCCTCCTCCTCCTCCTCCTCCTCCTCCTCCTCTATGACAGCATTACATGATCGCTAAACAATTTCGTTGCACGGGAGCGTTCTTGCATCATCAGCAGCAGAAATATAAAGGAGGAGGAGGAGAGATAAAGGAACAGGAGAAGAGGGCGAGGTGAAGGCGCATGGTATGTTTGCCGTACACAAACACACTGCTCCTCCTCGCCACACACTCGCTCGGCCGAACAAATAATTCCTCCGTCAGTCCTCCTCCTTCTTCTTCTCTTCTTCTTCCTCCTCCTCCTGCGCTCTGCTCTTTCTTGTTCGTTTAGAATGTCGCATTAGAGCACTAACAAAGGGCCCGCTAACCTTTACATCACAGCCAACACTTTATTACTATGGCATGCATTGTGTAAGTAATAATATTTGCTTTCTTTTGTTATTTGGTTCCTCAGTAACTGGCCTCTGGTTGCCTCCATGCCTCCACGAGAGAAGCCAGGCGCGAAGGTTACCTCGACGTGTTACTGACTTGTTCTTTTTCTCCCCCAGGTGTGCAGGGGTTCTCCGCAACGACCGAGGAAACCGAGCACCACTCCTCGCGCAATCCTCGAGCTGCCATCCTCATCCCTCGCTTACCTGAGGAGTAAGTGAGCCTCACTTTACTGCTCTTCATGCCAACCTTTACCTGTCTGAACACTCTTTGGTGCTGGCTCATTCATCTGAATATACACTAAAATTTGAGAACCGATGACTTGAACTTTATATATATATATATATATATCTAATATATATATATATATATATATATATATAATATATATATAGATATATATATATATATATATATATATATATATATATATATATATGTGTGTGTGTGTGTGTGTGTGTGTGTGTGTGTGTGTGTGAATGATCATCACCGGCTTGGCGTTCAGGGAGGGTGAGGCTGAGAGTGATGGCCTGTGGAGGAGTGATCCTCAGCCTCACCGTGGCGCTGCGTCGGGGACTCAGGAGCAGCGGTTCACAGGGCAGTAATGGCAGACCTTCAAAGATGATTTTTATGGAACGCGGTCTTGGTACAAATTGTCTCAGGTTGACAGGTTTCCGTATCAGAAATAGCTTGGCATCACTGATCAGTACAGCATCATGTCTTGATAAAACTACATCTTTAATTTTACCGCAAACTGTACACACGATCTGATGCATTTTTGGTGTTTTAGTGTACGAAAATAATAGAGAAGAAGCCAATGGTTTTCCCCCTGACTCTCACAGTATAGTTAATCACACGCTGACAGTTGACATCACCGAGGGCAGATAAAACCTGCTGGTATGCATCACTAATTGCTACCTAGATCTGCCATTAATTGCACTGACTTCCACACTCACTACCTGCCAAGATCTCTTCACTCCTGTACCTGACCCTTGCTGTCCTCCACGCCCAAGGAAGCGTCATTCAGCCCCCCTGGTTACTTCAAGGCCACGCAGGTCTTGGGTTTGTCCAGGAAGGCAGGGGAGTGACACAGCTGAGCATTATACAAGAGTCATTCCGATAAACCAGTTTTATTTGGGAACGTTCCTTAGACATGGGGATGGGACCAAGATGTAGATTGTATAGAGGATTCATGCTAGGAATGCCCGCTACTCATCCTCCTCATCCTCATCCTCCTCATCCTCCAGCTCCTCCTCTTTCTTCTCCTTTTCATTCTGCTGCGGTTGCTTTTATTGCTACTACTACTACTACTACTACTACTACTACTACTACTACTACTACTACTACTACCACTACTACTACTACCGTCACCACCACCGCTACAACAACAACAACAAAAACTTGCATATCCATTTGTACTCATGAGGATCTTTGAGCGTTCCGTCATTGGCCATTATCGACTCGACATTCCTTGCACTGCGGGGCTGATGGGTGACTCGCCTGGCACTTAACGTCCTTCAGTAAACACACCGGACCGTTACCAGTGAGGTGTGAAATAGGGAGGTGCGTTCGTCACTTTTAGCGTGTTATCCTTCCCAGAGACAGAGAGAGGGAGAGGTGAACGTTCGGGGTAGGAGGGACAGAGTATATACATAGTACCGTTCAGTGTGGTTTCCCTGCGTAGATGTGCGTGTAGGTGTATACTGTAGGTCGATAGGAATAATCTTTTTTTTTTTTAAGTCTATTTTTTTCGAAGTCTGGTTTTCTTTTTCCTCTTTATTTCTTCTTTATTCCCTCTTTATTCAGTATATATCATTCTCACCTTTTCTTTCTTCACTATGTCGTAAGTAGTTTCCTTCACATTCGCTCTAGTTATTCCCCAGTTTGAAATAACCATGGATTCTCAGCGAGTATGGACTGAGCGGGATTCGAACACCTGTAACGGGACTGGTTTAATTGTAATGCGAGAAGTTTACCACTAAGCCACTGGGGGGTGGGGGGGCCTCACCCTATTTACCATACCTGAGGACCTTTCAGTGATTATTAGTGTCATTTTTCAACTTTATGCTGCTCGATTTACCTGAGAGAGAGAGAGAGAGAGAGAGAGAGAGAGAGAGAGAGAGAGAGAGAGAGAGAGAGAGAGAGAGAGAGAGAGTGTGTGTGTGTGTGTTTATATGGAATATATCAAAGGACAGTTACATATTTATATGGTAGAGGACCGTAAATCACTCCGTGGTCGCATTGCCAGGCCCGTCACGCACTCTCCCACCTCTTTCTCTGTAGGATGGATGGGTACAGTGGTTCTGTGACACATTACTACGCGGCATTGATGTTACAAGTTCGGGAGTTCCTCAGCTGGAGAGGCAACAGTCTCGTTTTATCCACTCTGTTTTCCATTTACTTTCCAAACTCCATAATATCTCAGAGTATTGTTAACAAGAATGGTGAATGTAAAAAATATAAATATTGCAGTAAACGAATGAGAACAGATGATTTATAACGTCAATTTAATGAAATATTATAAAAAAAACACGAAACATTATAAAAAAGAAAAGTTTAAACTAACTGTGATGGGAGAGAAGTGTCACCACGAAAATTACTTGCCATCATTTCCCTTCACGTATAAAAGTAGTACTACCAATCAGAGAAGAAACAGAAGAACAAACACCAACAAGAAGCATTAACGTAACAGACTCATCCTCCCATGCTAAGTACAGTGTTGGAACAAGGCTGTGTGGTCTTGTGTATTATGGTATCCTGGTACACATCCTATGGGCGGCGACTGGAACGTAGATAAGCACGAGACAACAGAGATCCCCACCTCAAGACACTCGTCGCTGGCTTAAGCTGTCAGAGAACATTTTTCGGCGACAAGAGACACTGTAGTCGTGCTAGAGAAGGATTTCCTCATGCGTATCTTTTTGGCTGTGTTTAGAATCTTCCTCCACACCTTTATCAACCCCGTCAGTACGGCGACGCGTTTTCATATTCATTATGGTTACTATTAGGAGATTTTATACAATTTCAGAAACTTATGTGAGTGTTAAAACAGTTCATACTCTGGCCATTAATCTTCTGACCGCCATACACCCTTCCTAATGTCAATAAAAGCGTCTAATCACACTAAAAACTCAAGGTGAAAGAGAATAGTTAAAAATTCTTCTAAGATCTCTCTACACGTGGCCTCTGCTCCGGCACCATCCACCTTATCACAGCATCATCTTCGTCACATCGTTTACAGCTACAGCTTATAGTTATTTAGGTCACCGAGTATGAAGCTATAAAAGAAAATAATCACTGTATTAAGCGACATGGTTGTTTTCGATGATTTATACTTTGAAATAGGCGTAAAGAGGTAATCACAGCGCCTTACGTCAGGGGCATCGAATTGTGATTTGGGAGAGTGGTGCCGCCCATGGGAAGAGAAGATCGCCCACACCCTACCTGGCTGGAGACAAAGGGGGCTTATTTCACATAAATATTTGGGGAATGAAATGTAAAATCAATATGCAACAAATTTAGATGGACGTAGAGGATCCAGGGAAAGTTTACTGTTGTTCTAGTACAGTGATTCATTTGTGTTTCCTTAGGTGAAGAGTAGAGTTTGTGTGTGTGTGTGTGTGTGTGTGTGTGTGTGTGTGTGTGTGTGTGTGTGTGTGTGGAGGACGAGAACACCGTAATCTTGTCCTCGTGATGAGAGGGAGCCGCGGAGAGGGACGAGAGAGAGAGAGAGAGAGCGGGGAGGGGGAGAGAGAGCCGGAAAAGTACCAGGCAAGGATTTCATTTTTTCTGTTGTTTTTGTCTGTTCCCTTCCCACCCTTGGTCCTCTGCACGCCAAGCGGGGCGGGGTGGGGCGGGGCGGGGCAAGGGAGGGGCCGCGGACAAGGTGGAGGGAGGGTCACAAGTCATGAGCTCTCCAGGCAAGTCAACTTCCTCCCCCCCTCCTTGACCACCCCCTCTGCCCCCCCCCCCCCAAAGGCACCATCCACTGCCTCTACGCCACGAATCGCCCCAAGATACCTCTGCTGCCACACACACACACACACACACACACAAACACACAGTTCATCACGCATTCATGTCACTCCTTCAACTTAATTTTTTCAGTGGTTAGGTGGTGTCGGTGCCCTTATCTTTATCATTGATGCATTCAGGTGTATACTGTGTCTTCTTTTCACTGCGTATTGCATAAGAGGTACAATGCTGCGGCGTCACGTTAGCGGAAGAGGTGAAAATATAAAAAAAACACACACACACACAAACACACACACAGGATTAATTTTACCCACATAAGCGCTTGGGCATCTCAGTTTTATTTTTCTTCCTTCTTTTCTTTTTTTTTAATGTACCTTTTAATCGTGGGTCAGTGTGGGGACGTGGGCCGCAAGCCTCCGTCCCAGCCCAGGTTAAGAGGTGACTGACCCGTCCCTTCAACTTTGTGCGTCGTGTGATTCCCGCCAAGGCCAGAACCCGCGGCTGGGTGGAGCGGACGCCTCACCATTGCCACCACCATTACCACCACCAACACCACCACCACCACCACCACTACCCAGCCCCAGCCCCCGTCCCCCTTCCGTTCCCTCTTCAATGTGCACCGTCACTGGCTCTCTCCCCATAGTGGTGCATGATAGAATAGTTCCTGCCTCCCACTGCCTTAGTATTCAAATGAGCTACTTTTTTTCTTCTTCTTTCTTTCTTTCTCTTCTTTTTTTCTTTCTTTCTTTCTTTATTCCAGCGACGCAACACAAAGTTCTTCCAGTCCGCCTCTTTGCAACATTTCGACATTTTCATTTCCCCAAAGTTCTTTCACTGATTTACATCACACTCGCTTTTTTTATGTGAAATTGAACAAAAGAGTAATTATATATGGTTTGTTTTCTCACGCTGCAGGTTTTTTTTTTTATAGTTTTGCCTTAAAATTTCGTGGCTCTTTTTCACTGCCATACCTCTCTCTCTCTCTCTCTCTCTCTCTCTCTCTCTCTCTCTCTCTCTCTCTCTCTCTCTCTCTCTCTCGTCTCTCTCTCTCTCTCTCTCTCTCTCTCTCTCTCTCTCTCTCTCTCTCTCTCTCTCTCTCTCTCTCTCTCTCTCTCTTCCTCCATAATTTACTCCTCATACATTATCATTTTAAAGAAAGTTGAACAAAGAACCGTCAAAATTGGGGCTCAACTTCTAATTTCTTTAATCGTATTCTAACATTTTCCCAACCAAACCATCCCGTTCATTTCCCATCCATCCATTTACCTTTATATAGCAATCCGGAAGAAAATTAATAATGGCAAGACAGTTTAGAGGTCATTGTTCCATCATCTCATTTTTGTTTATGGACTTGTATTTCCCCTTTGCATTAATTAACTTATCTCTTCACAAAAACCTGAAAAATAACGCTAATTTCTTCGTTAATGCTCGTGACAGTCAGAATATGAGACGCGCATGGTAAACACACATTCTGAGCCTCCACAACACTCATTAGAACCTGACTCGCCGCCTCCTGTCAGTGCGTCTGTCTATCCGTTTCTCTGTGTCTTATAGGAAAACATGGAAATACTAACTGCTTGTGGAAGTGGAGGCAAATGAAAGACCTTATCTTAAACCCCACCTTCCTTCGTACCCTTCTCTCCGTAGCTGTTTTTAGAAGTAACCCCCGCACCTTTATAGAGTGGTGTCAAAAGCTTTTCATCTTCTTAATTAGGTTTCTTCCGTTAAAGGATTTTTCTCATATTTCTCTCACTTCCTGCCACAGTCTTGGAAATGTTATATTCCACCGTTATTTCCATGGTTAGTGTTCTGAACGTTTTAACTGCACAGCTCCCCCATCCCGCTCTCTCCCACGGCTTCACTGAATAAGGATTTCTTGTCATTCTCGTCTTTATTCGGTCTACCTTACAGTTAGCCGGTATCTTCACCCTCAACCCTTCCAATGGTAAACTCTGGAACTCTGCCCATTTTTTTCTCTCTCTTTCTCCCTCGTATAACTCGAGATGTAGAAAAAATATATCAAAGCGCCTCAGGAACTGAAATGATAACACTTTTTTGGAATCTTTTTCTTTTCTTCGAGAATGACAGATTAAGCTGCATTTCTTCTTTTTTTGTTTCCTGCCATTTTTGTGCACCTCAACGGCTTCCTTGATGGAGATAAAAGTAATTATATACGTAAAGTAACTATTTTATGACCTTTCCTTTATCTCTCTCTCACACACAGCCCCGAGTAGTGATGGCGCGAAGCACTGTGAATGTCATTGCTTATAAATTGAATAGAAATCAAATTAAAAGAAGAATAACAATGGTAATCGAGTTGCGACTTGCTTTACAGTAAGATCTCCACAAAGATCAAGAACACCTGATGTAATTGATACGTGACACTGCTTTTTAGTCAACATCATTTTGTTCAGTGTGGCATCATTGTGTTAGCCAACTGTGAGCATCGTTTTGTAAGTCTTTGTTTTTGAATACCCTGACAACTTAACATTATTTATCGAACACTCGAACACTTTATCTATTTATAAGAGCACGAAGATTACGAAAACAGGGGAAGCTGCATGTAGCTATCAAGACTACACATGGCAATCACTATAAGAAACATATAGACCTATTTCCACCTATCCTCATGCGTCAACTGGTCTAATTGTCTTTTAAACCTCTCTAGCATTCAACCCTAAAGAACATACATACTCATATACTTTGCGTAAGAGTAACAATATACTTTACTAGACACTATTAGCGGCATTCGAGGGTGTTTTCATGACCTTAGTGTATACAGATTAAACAACATTTCTGACACTTTGCATCATCAATGAAAAAATGAGAATCCGACCAATCATGTTTGTGGCCTTTGAAAACAGTGATGAGAAGCCTCGGCGTTGAATCATACAGGAATAACACACATGAATGCTGACAGAATATATTTCACTAGTGCATGACAAGTACTAGTGAACCACTGTTGGTTATTCAAGGTTATTTCGTCATCATTCACCTCTCTCTCTCTCTCTCTCTCTCTCTCTCTCTCTCTCTCTCTCTCTCTCTCTCTCTCTCTGCGGTATAGCCAGGAATTCAGTCAGTCGTTCTCTCATTTGCGTAGTGTCTTATGCAATTCACTCCTTTACTTTCCACATGACGGTTCTTCTTTTTCTTCTTCTTCTTCTTCTTCTTCTTCTTCTTCTTCTTCTTCTTCTTCTTCTTCTTCTTCTTCTTCTTCTTCTTCTTTCTGTAACCGGGGCAACATTTTCTTCTTCTTCTTTTTTGCTTTGTTCTCAATATCAACAAAGAAAGACCAGTGTAATGGATCAATGAGCTAATGCCTTTCTTGGTCTTCTTATATCTGAAATGGATCCCTCTCTCTCACGGAATACTCCCACGTCACTGATCACTGCCCTCCCCACCCTCCCACCCACCGCCATACCTTCCCCTGAAACTGCAAAACCATGAGGGATTGCGCAGCTTCTTGTTTTAAATCACGCCTTGTCCTCTATTGTTCCCTTTCCACTAAAAGAAAACTATTTCCGGGAGGGACTTATCACCTTTTTTTTACCGCCCGCTTATCTTATCAATTCGTACAGTTGCTGAGAGGGGGAACATGACTCTCTCTCTCTCTCTCTCTCTCTCTCTCTCTCTCTCTCTCTCTCTCTCTCTCTCTCTCTCTCTCTCGGGACAAAGAGTTACGGCTGTGTGGCCCCAGATCGGCTTTTCATAATTTAAGAAAACAGGTTCTGAGTGGCCACGGTGACCTCCTGTTGACTCTTGAGTACTCCGAAACTGCCTCCTCACCCTCCTTCCCCGGCACGTGATGCTCTGTCCTAACCCCCCCCCCCTCCCCCCGCCCCTTTCCCCGGCGGGTGACCTTCTCTCTGTCCTGCCTCCCTGCCTTGACTTGCTCGTTCAAACCCCGTCTTTAGTCCTCGTCTTCCCTTAAATTGGACAAGATCAAGATTTTTATTTAGATTGTGCCACTCAAGTCTTTAACTATTCTTCACACGAATATCTCATTTCACGAATATTACAATATTTTCTTTATAGTTTAGGGATCCATGCCTTAAATGTAGATAAGACAGGATTTTGATGTATACCATGGTTCTTCTGTTACTTTCCCGTGTGACCTGTGATGTGTGATGATGTAATTCGTCCCTCAAAAGATTAGTAAGATAAAAGAAATAAATTGGAAGGAAACTCCAAAATCAATTGATCATGGGAAGAAGGGAAAGAGGAAAAAACCTTTTAGAGATCACAAGGGAAAGGAATGAAAGATGGAAGGCAACACAGTTAACTCTTGGACTAGTGAGAATGAGAAAGAAAAAGAAACCGACAGTCCCGTGCGTGTAATTTCCTACTAAAACCAAAAATTTAAATCTAATTCCAAAGCTTCTCGTTCCTAAATTCCCAACCGAAAATTAACGAGAGACGAGACATCACAGCGCATCCCGACTGTACAAATCCAAATGGTTTACGACATATTAACACCGTAGCGGCAAATGTAGGCAAGTTAAAGCGCCTATAAACGTTGAATTACCGGATAAAACGAGGGTCAATTCAACTATACAGTGTCGTAAAACTTGATGGTATGTGTTCTCACGTGACTGCGGCGCGAACACGTGACGAGGAGGAGACGTGGGAGGAGGAGAAAGGAGGTAGTAAAGGTGTAAGGTTTAAGGTGATTTACAAGCAGGTGGTTGCAGTAAAACGAACGTAGAAGGAGGAGTTTACATTCCCAAATAAATTGCAGGATGTTTAATTAATGGTTGAATTGTAATGGCTGTATTATTCGAAGGTGTTTAAAGATAGGCATTGTAAGGTGACATAGGTGTTATTTCTCGTGTTTATGATTTAGTTATCACTTATTATAACGTATCTTGATTTCTATAGAGAGGAGTGTGCACTGGTTAATCTTACTTGAAAAAAAAATAATATTTCCTCATGTCCTAAGTATCTAATTTCCCTTTGTTTCCGCAGCAGTGTGTGTGTTTTCAATTTTTCTCATTCAGTTTATCAGCTGCACTGCTTTACATCTTTTTTTTAAGTGTAATCGTGACTAATTCTTCCTTCATCAACTCAGCTCAGACATTTCCTTCATCACTAACTCTTCTACGTCAACTTCACTAAACAGATCTATCTCTCAAATGTGATCAGGGCTAATTCTTTCAGCAACTTCTCTTCTACGTAAGTCATATCCTTCAGCAGTAATCAGGAATACTTCTTTTGCCCCCAGCATCTCTTCCTTCCCGGGGGTGACGCGCAACAATGAGATCTGTGGGATCCGACACAGCTCTGTGCCTGACTTCTTCACCAGAATCGTGGGCGGCACAGAAGCTCAGAGAAGTAAGTAATGTAGTCCATCCGTTTCTCTCTCTCTCTCTCTCTCTCTCTCTCTCTCTCTCTCTCTCTCTCTCTCTCTCTCTCTCTCTCTCTCTCTCTCTCTCCAGAAAAAACGTAGCAAATAGAGATGAAAGAGTCAAAGATTTAAGCATCTGTATTTCCACAGATGAGTTTCCGTGGCAAGTGTCGCTGCAGTTCGTGAGCCACTGGTACACTCAACACATCTGCGGAGCCACAGTCATCGACCAGCAGTGGATCGTGACCGCCGCCCACTGCACACGCCACTACGACAGCTACCAGCTTATCGCGATAGCCGGCGAGCACAATCTTAAACGTAGACATGGTGAGAGCTACCTTGAGTGTGGAAATTTAGGCATTGAGGTTCTTGTGGAGTCTTATTTTGGGGGGGAGGGAGGGGTGGGGGGGCAGAGGAAGGGTGGAGTAGTGAAGGGTGCGTGGGATACGAGTGTTGTGGGTGAAGGTAACAGTACTGCTAATCTTGCTAGAGGTAATGCAATGTTCTTGTGTTCTACTCCGTCCTCATTCCCTGCAGGAGAGGAACAAACGCGCCACATAGATACCATCGTGGAGCACCCAGACTACAACCCCAAGACTCAGCAGAACGACATCGCCATGATCAAGTTGTCAAAGCCGTTGGTGTTGGATGGCATCACCGTCTCGCCCATCTGCCTGCCACCTTACCTTAGACGATTCACAGGTGAGTGTTCATAATGTACTTCAGCTCATTACCTTAGATCATGCTGACTCTTCGGATTCCCCGTGGTGTATTGAACTTGAGTCAATCTTTTTGTCTTACATTGAGGTATTTCTATCCCTAGAACGTTTTATCAAGGTCTCATCTCGGCGGGTGACTCTCCCTCAGATAACGGCTTGGTGACGGGATGGGGCCACACCATGGAGGAAGGGAAGGGTTCAGACGTGTTGATGAAGGTGTTGGTGCCCATCATCAGTGACCAGCAATGTCGCAACAACTACCGTAACATCGGATACACGGGCCCGATCACGGAAAACATGTTGTGCGCGGGGTACAGCGCCGGTGGCAAGGATGCCTGCCAGGTATAGTTAGACTCCCTCAGAATTTTATAAGTCCGTGACAAAGACTAAGCATTGGTTGAACTTACTTATCATGAACCATAGCCTTAGGAAAGTTTGGTATTGACAGCATATGTTATCTTGAATGTTTTTTGTCCGTAGGGTGACTCAGGAGGCCCCTTCGTAAGTCTGGGATCCGATAACCGCTACTACCTGGCGGGCGTGGTGTCGTGGGGCGTCGGGTGTGCCAGGCCTGGTGTACCTGGCGTGTACACTGAGGTGAGTACCACAGCCCCGCCCTGAGTGACGCTGCTGTCATCTTGATTTTGATTGCCACTGCCCTTCCACAATACCTGTGACATGTGTGTATTTACTGTCGCGGTCGCCTGCTGGTCACCCAGCCAGCCTTTTCCCTACGGAGCGAGCTCAGAGCTCATAGACCGATCTTCGGGTAGGGCTGAGACCACATCACACACTACACACCGGGACAGCGAGGCCACATCCCGTACCTAATTGCTGCTGCTAAGTGAACAGGGGCTAGATACACATTATGAGGCTTGCTCATTTGCCTCGCCACGCTCGGGACTCGAACCCGGCCCCTCTCGGTTGTGAGCCAAGCCTGCTAACCACTACACTACACTATAGTGTGTGTGTGTGTGTGTGTGTGTGTGTGTGTGTGTGTGTGTGTGTGTGTGCGTGCGTGCGTGCGAGGCTTACACATTGTCTCCCACAGGTGAGCTACTTCGTCCCCTGGGTGAGTGATGTGATCAGTAACCGCTACGCTCAGCCTCCCCGTCCAGTCTCCATGCGCCTTGGTACCGACGACGAGCCCCAAGAGACAGCCGTTGACGCTGTCGAAAGGTTACAAGAAACCTACTATACTGACACGGACGATAATGGAACCAATACCACAGACATGCAACACCAGTAATTGGAGCGCCGCCTGGACACTGTTTCTATCAGCACTACAACTCGGGCGGAAGGCTGCAAAAGGAAGGATAATATGACTCGAAATGGTTTACTGAATTATTCCGCATTGGAGACAAATATACGGAAAGCCTGTACCAGTATGAGAGACTCCATAATGTACAAATATAATTACTGTGCACACGTCAGAAAACACTATCAACGTGCTTTTCTTTCTATTACCCATCAGTGAAACGAGGAGAGGCCGCCGTGGTAGAGTGGAACTAGGTGGTCTCCTTTAGCCCATAAGTTCCTGTAAAAATCCCATATTGTTTAAAAATAAGTTGTGTGTTCGCAGCATTGGTCGCTACTTTACCTGTTATCACGTAAGAGCATCGAAAAGTCTACGGAGATTAAAGAAGCTGAGCCACTGGAGTGAATTGTCTATATAATATACAACCCTACTGGCTATAGGGTTACATTTATGTCTTTCATCTATGGCTAACACTGAAGAACACTTAAGACTAGTACTATGTTATGGTGAACCATAGACCTGACTATAAACATGTGACTCCGGGGCTGTCTAATCAAGGGAGCAGCGACCAGATAAGGTTGCCCGCGAGCTCAAAAATTATCCTTTTTTTTCTTCTTCTTTTTTTGCTCTCTGTCTGTTTGCCTGTTTAGCAAATTTTCGTTATGATGGAGGAAAGTATCGTCAGTCTGTTACAACTAGTGTGCTTCTCAGGGCATAGCAGTGACAAGGTTAGTGAGTGACCACAACTGAGGACCTTCATGCACGCTGGATTAGCTACCCGCGCTGTCTAGACATGGGACGCCCGCCGCCTTCTTCCCTTGAGTTGGAGTTTATGTATCTCTTCACTATTCTCTTCGTGTCTTTATAATAAGTGAATGAACGTGTACATCTTCTTGTGTTCTGAGTATTTATTCGATAAACTTTGATTTATGAATGTTGTCTGTTTTGTTTGGGTTTACCCTTTGAAATGTGAGTTGTGCGGTGAGATGAGGGGAAAAATGTCATAAAACCCTCACCGACAGAAAGCTTTTTGTAGTGATCAGTATGTACAAGACAATTGTATATAAGACAAAATAATGCACGCGTACAGAGAAAAGAAGACACAGTGACCGATGAACAGACACTTTGTACGCTAATAGAAAAGAAAAATAGACAGACAAATAGGTGAACTTACAAACAAACAAACAAACAAATAAAGATGAAATGGACGAAAGGCAAGCAGACAGAAAAACGAATGAATAAAACAGACAAAATTAAAAGTTTGACAGAGATGGTCAAATAAGGAAGGAGATATTGATTAGCCATTAGAAAAGCAGAAGGAGAGACATAGATGGATTACCACACGGAGACAGACTAGTAGATAGGTAGACAGAAAGCCATATAGAAATCAGGCATATAGAATACAGTACCCTTGAATGCATACAAATATTAAATGCACCACTGAATAGACACAGGATATAGACATAAGGCAAAGTAGACAGTTCCTAAGGTTTTCAAGGATATTCTAATTATTCTAGTGATACTTCAAGAAGGATACACGATCCAATAGAAATGACAGGTAATACACAGGAGAAAAGACAGACAGTTCCCAAGGTTTGCAAGATTATATTATGTTCTTTATTCTTCCGACATCACTAGAGTTTTCTTGCCACTCATATAAGAAAGCAGCCTCAGGGTTTTCAGTAAATATATAGTACATGATTACCGGAGAGAGAGAGAGAGAGAGAGAGAGAGAGAGAGAGAGAGAGAGAGAGAGAGAGAGAGAGAGAGAATCGTATGAGTAAAGGGGGAGACTCCGAGAAACCTCAAGCCTGCTCATTTATCCCAGAACTACCCACCTATAATTAGCAATGTTCTGACCCTTATAAGGTAAATATGCATGATAGAAAATTAATCCGATGCTGTTTATCACTCAGATCAATATATATGAGATGAGTGACGGGGAAGGGATGTAAAAGAACCGCCGCCTTACTCTTCCTCAGAATATAAACATTGGCCAAGTTGCGCGGGAAGTGAACGAGAGGCAGAGAAATAGCCCGGCAGTCAGTGTCCCCCTTGTCTTGTTATGTGCACGCCTCTGCCACTACACTAATTCATTATATACGTAAGTTTTCCATGGATATCGTCTGGCCAAAGTCTCAGTTATTGTAAGCTTGGTTAGGGAAGTGGTAGGGAATTATAGGGTATTATATTATACGTGTGTGTGTAATACCTTGTTGGTGAGCAGCAGTAGTCTGACTAAGCATGCTGAACTAAACATTGATTGTGGGAGTAGTTAGTATTAGATGCTCTCCTGTGATGTCTTCCTCCTCTAGTAATAAGACTGGGGCGGCAAGGGCTTTGTTTGATATTACCTTCTTGCTTAACTAATGAAGAGAGATTATGTACGGGGAAAAAGGAAATTTATTAAATGTCAGGAAATTTTTTTGTGTAGGTTGTTTCTGGAGAATTACTGTGGTGACAAGCTCTATTAAAGCATTTCTTCTACTACTGTCCTTTATATACTAGCAATATACTGCATCCAAAATCGTAGTTTATTTGCATACCTTATCTAACCCAAGAATTTTTGTGGTATGTATTGACGTTTCTGACATGTTACAGGTAAGTAATATTCCTTCCTTACTGCCTTTAGTGGGCAAGACTTACAGTATTGTTGTTCCTGAAGACTTTTGAATATGATGAAAAACATATTACTTTCCTATTGTATTCATGGAGTAAACAGCAAATAAATTAATTCACAAGTGGTTTAAAGTGTAGGTGTGTTTGTTGATTATTATTCTTGTGTCCACAGGAAGACAGAATGAAGATCACCATTCCTGAAATCTCATGGCACAACAGAGACCCAGTGTTTTCTCTTGACATTCAGCCCAACCCCCAGGATGGCACATACCGGATGGCCACTTCTGGCTCAGACACACATGTTGTGGTGGGTGATGGTACCAGTTGTCTCACTCTATATCCACACTTGGCAGGGATACTACTATCTTATATATTGATCATTGTATAAATAACCCTGTGCATACCTTCATTTTTTACATCATTATGGACTTGACATGACAATTAATTATTTATATCAAAGTGGCCAGAAATCATTGATGTTCTGTTGGACTGACAACCAGTGTGTTTTCAGATCTGGCAGCTCCGTGTGTTGGAGAATGGTGGAGTGAGTGTAGAGGTGCTCAGCGACCTCACGCGACACAGCCGGGCTGTAAATGTTGTCAGATTTTCACCAGAAGGAGATTATTTGGCTTCAGCTGATGATGGTAAACTTATTGTGAACAATCTCATACTTATATCAATTGTACCAAAAGATGAGATTTGTCTGTCTTATATACCACTTTCTTCTAACTACCCCATCTCTCTCATATGAGTAGCTTTGATATTTTTTTTCCATTGTGCTGCTTGAATAAAGGAGATGTCTTCCTGCTGTGTCTCTTGGTAACATCAGCTGCAGGAAGATATGGAACTTGCTCTTGGTATATTTCATCTATGATCTGCTCCTTTGCATTTGTTGGGATGCATAATTGTTCATGACTGGCATCATTTACATTGATATTCCCTCTATTTGTATGAGTATATTCATTCATTTGAATAACACGATGTAATGTATGTTTTTAGATCCTTGTATTCTATGCCAAAATTATATTCTAATTAGAAGATAGAGTTAGAAGTCTGTAGATGTCATTGTTGTGGCATTATTTGTTGACAAGCTACAGTATTGTCTCCTTGCACCACCAGAGGCTGCAGTAATACTCTGGAAGAAAGAAGATTCATCTGACATGTTCATGGAAGAATCTGAAAAAGAGAACAAAGAGCACTGGACCATTTGGAAAATGCTGCGTGGCCACCTGGAGGACGTGTGTGACCTGTGCTGGTCTCCATGCTCACAGTTCCTCTTCACTGGAGCTGTGGACAGCACTGCGATAGTCTGGGATGTGGCGAAAGGTAGGGTCCTCTCAGCTTTCTTTTTTTATTTTGTTTTGCTCATTTTTATTTATTCCACCAAATTGTCTTTTATTCTGATAGTCGTGTCTCCTAGCACATCATGAAAGAGAATGTCAAACTCTTGCTTCAATATTTAACAAGTTGAATTGAGTTTTGCTTGAATATTCCTTTGTTTCATATCTCTTACAGATGAATCTATAATACTTTAACCTTTCATAGCTCCCTTTCTTGAGTTACTCTTTATCTCTACGACTGAGTTCCATTTCATTATGCGTAGGCAACAGAGCATCATCTGCAAAACAGACATGCTATCACAGCCTATCTTCAGCCTTAGTATTGTATCAATATTTCCTTTGTACCGTCATTCAGCCTATTTGTCAGGTTGATGGATTCCACTTCAAGGTTGCAAGGTGAATGAGGAACAAGTTTCAGTTTTGATAATTTTTGCAGCATACCTTACTCTTTTTATCAAAACAATACTTATTTAACCTGTTCTTTTTTCCTGATAGTGACATAAGCAAAGTAGTATTAAGTTTAACCCAATCAGTAATTGATAGCATATTAAGAGCTGGATGTCTTTTCAGGTAAAAGCATCAACTTATTAACTGACCACAAAGGATTTGTTCAGGGTGTGGCATGGGATCCTCTTGGTCAGTATGTTGCCACCTTGTGTTCTGACAGGTGAGTGAGTCACTTAACTTGTGATCCTGCAGTGTTCTATCTATCTATCTGTCTGGCGAGAGGGCAACAAGTTGTTTGCTCTATTTCATTATGACACACAGTCTTAAGGCATTGTTTATATCGTGTTCATACTATACTTATACTTTTGCATCCTTGATGTTTAAAACACTTTAATTTATATATTTGCAGATGTTGCAGAATATACAGCACTGGAACCAAGAAAATAGCCTTTAAAATGTACAAAGCAACCTTGCCCTTAGTAAATGAGGAGGATGAGATTACTGAGAAAGTAAGGATTGTTTGGATTTGTCAGTCAGATTATAAAATAGATAGTGGGAATTTTATAACCAGTTGTATAAGTAAATTACTCTTTTTTTGTTCATATAGCTTCCCTTATTTTAATATTTTCTTATTGATTATTTCTTGTCATTTTGAATTGTTTATTTACTTTACTTCACTTCCTTTTTTTTTCAGATAACAAAGCTATTCTATGATGACACACTTAAGTCCTTCTGTCGCCGCCTGAGTTTCTCCCCAGATGGAGAGGTGTTACTCACTCCTTCAGGGATTGTGGAGGAAGAGAGTGGCAAGATCACAAATGTTACCTATGTGTTCTCTCGTCACAACCTTTCAAAGTAAATCCTTTGTTGCATTCATGTTGTATTTTCATGCTAACTGCTCTATTGATCTTGCTAACTGTATGCCTCCCCTCCTCCTGTGGCCTTGCCACACAAGACTTTCTTCTTCCTCTCAGCCTTACTCTGTCCAACTCTAATGCAAGGCTTAACCATTACTCCCAATCATTCATTCCTTTTACTGGTTAACTTTAAAACTCCCTACCTGCCTCTTTATTTCCAACATCCTATGACTTGACTCTGTTTAAGAGGGAGATTTCATGACATTTGTCCCTGACTTTTGGGTAACTCTATTGACCTTTCAGGGGACTGGTAATTAGTGAGCTTTTTATTTTCACTGTTTTTGTTGCCCTTGGCCAGCTTCCTTTCTTACCTAATGAAAAAAATCATTTGAAACATTCATATAAGATTAACTTATTTTCTGCTCTGTGTGATATGGCAATGAGATCATGGAAGAATGTAATAAGTGCTGTGACAGTGGCACCACATGATCAAGATATTCTGATATTTATTAAAGAGATACTTGTAGTTCTTGAAGTGTCTAAATTCACAGTTGTTAATATAAGATTTTTCCAACAGACCCGTCCTCTACCTTCCTACCAACGACCAGTATACACTAGCTGTCAGATTCTGCCCTGTGTTATATGAGCTGAAGCCTCTACCTCGAGAAGAAGGATCACCACAGGAAAATGTACGTTGTGGATTTGGAGGGAAGATGTGCAGAGCTTGTCTTTCTTTAGCTAGAGCAAGCACATATTACTTGTCTCTTCCAATTCATGCTTGTTAAAGACAGTGATGATGTTGATTTCACTGAAGCTGTCACTCCCACGGATAGCGGAGAATGATATAAAAATGTATTTTACATACTCAGTTCCCAGTATATTTATATTGCAGATGTACTTGAAAAGAACTGGATTTGGAAGTAGATGAAACAGATACTAGATAGTCCATGTTTAGGGGAACAAGAACATTGCATCCTATGGTCTTGTGCACTGACAGAAAAATCTTGTTGGTTGAGTCTGAACTTATGAAATTGTCATCTGCATGTCTTCTGCTCTTTTACAGCCTAGTGTTCAAGACTACTTAATCTCACCTTCATTCTGTTCAAGTCACCCAGTGGAAAAGTGAAGTGCCAATTATAATAATAATTTATAAAACACAAGTGTAAGGATGTATTTCATCATTATCTAAGAGCCAAATTTCTGACTTGCAGGACGAGCCCCTTGAGCCGTGGCAGGAGTACTCCAACCTCTTTCACCTGCCGTACAGGATGATATTTGCCGTTGCTACTCAGAACGCTGTCCTTCTCTATGACACTCAGCAGCCTGTCCCATTTGGCAGACTCTCCAACATTCACTATACTCGTCTCAGTGATCTGTCATGGTAAGTATCTCTCTCTCTCTCTCTCTCTCCTCTCCTCTCCTCTCCTCTCCTCTCCTCTTTCTCTCACAGGATAATTTCCCCATCATTTTTTCCAACTGTACATATGACTGTCATCATTGAAGTGATTGTTAATACGCTTCATTTCTTGCAGGTCCTCAGATGGGCGCATATTAGTGATGTCTTCAACAGATGGGTACTGTTCTCTAGTATCCTTTGCCGATGGTGAGCTTGGCACTCCTTATGTTGGAAAAAGAAATAACATGTCCAACTGTGAGGAAGAGAAGGAGACTGACTGTAGCAAGGCAGAAGACTGTGTAACTTCCGATGACATAGAGATGGAGGAGGAAAGCAAAACACCTCCCAGTAAGAAACCAGAGAAGCTCAGCACTCCTGATATTGGAAAAAGAAATAGTATCTCTAACTATGAGAAAGAGGAGACTGATTCTAGCAAGGCAGAAGACTGTGCAACTACTGAAGACATAGAAATGGAGGAGGAAAGCAAAACACCTTGTGGTAACAAGCCAGAGAATAAAAAATCTTCTACCAATACCCCAAACAAATCACCTGCTCACAAAGAGTCTTCTGAGTGTACATCAAGCAAGGCATCTAAGAAGAGTAGTAAAGAGAGTGAAGCAAACTGTAACACCACACTAGAGAAAGCATCTGAACAGGATGGAGGGAACAAAGACAGCACAACAATTTCCAAGACCATACAAGAGGAATCATCTACTGAACAAAAGGATGGAAAGAGCAAAGAGAACACCATTTCCAAGACTACACCTGAGAAATCATCTACAAAACAGGATGGAGAAAGCAAAGGCAGCTTATCAATTACCAAGAGTACACCAGAGGAATCATCAGTGCAAAAAGATGGAGAGAGTGGAAAGGCTCCCTTTACCACACCAGATAAGCCAGCTAAGAAACAGCAAGTGGAGAGCACCCCTGAACAAGCACCCAAGAAGCAGATGACTGTAAGAAGAGCAGGAGACAGGTAAGAAAAAGCTATCAAAATGTAACAAGGGTAGGCATTAGGTAAGCAAAATTGTTAAGACATTGGTAATTCTAAAGTAGAAAAATACATTTGTTGGATGTATCATTTATTAAATATTGTCCATTCATTATGAATGATTTGCATAAAAAGAGTTTTCCATCTTGATATTTGGGGGTGTAATATAGAAAACTGTCTTATTCTTATTTATCTTTCAGCTCAAAGTCTGTGAAGAGGATAGCCTTGATCACTCTGTCCGGTCCCTCTCACAAGAGTGATGAGAACACTCCCGTTGCCAAAGCAGAACCATCGCCTTCAACTACCAGTCCAGCAAAGAGTCAAGTAAGTTTTTCAAATGTGTTGGAACCATTTGCTGTGTTAGACAGATAATTTCATGGGATGCTGTCAAAAAAATGTTTAGAAAAGTTCTTGGAATCATGTAATTTGTTGTAATTTTAAGGTTTATGAAGATGAAGTCAAAATTGTTCTTTTTTTTTCAGGAGGAAGCAGCAGATATAGATGAGGAAGTGAAGAAAAGGTTTGAAGGAGAATCTGTAACTGTAACACCCACTAAAGTTTCAAAGGTTCCATCTCCTTCCAAGACCCCATCAGGCAAAACACCTCGTCGAGTTCCCCTCATTACTCTTTCCAGTCCCAAGGGAAAGAAGGGCAGTGGTGAATGTAGATGAAGACCATAGTGACAGGTACTGCTAGTCTCTCTCATGAAGTCTTGAAGAAAATGTTTGCTTTGCTTTCAGTGAAGATATCACTTGATGTTACCCTCATTAATCATTGTATGTACATAGCCCATTGAAAATTAGTGATTTGGTTCTTTGAGAAGTACATAACCAGTAAATGTTTTTTTCATTTGTTTCTTATTGTAAAGCCTTTGCATCAAAACTTTACTCTCACTGACTTCTTTTCCATCCTTACTTTTGTGGGGCATACAGGAGATGAGAGATGATGTTCCTGGCAGTTACATTGCCATTATTCAAAGGAACCTTGAAACAGCTTTACATGACTGTGTTAACAGTAATGTCAAACTGTCGATGCACATATAGGTAATATTTATGATCTTTGGATGATATATTTATTGTAGCACTAATAGAAAAGATAAATTTTATCACTTACCTCTTTGCCCTGGAAGTTGGAAGAAGTTAATGTAACTGAGTTTGTTGCATTTAGCAAAATTAACAAATCAACGATGTTATACATATTTGTGGAAAAACTCCTGAGTCTTCACTTCACTTCAGTGCAAATGTCAATTGTGAAGCTCCAGGGGATTTATAGAAATATAGTTAAGGTTTTTTTCCTGGGATTTGGGTAGTGAACATCATACTTCATTGGTTTTGTATAGTTTTTTTTAGATTGAGTTATCTCTTGTAGAAATGAGGATTGGAGTCTTTACCTTACTCTGTGCCATCCTTTATATTCTTACCCTTCTATATGCTATCCAAGAGTGGTGTTGGGCTGGGGGCCCCAATTACCCTTGTCATTTTTCCTGCTCCCCAAATGGTGATGGGGATGATCGTTGGAACTTTGATTTGCTTCTTAGAGGCAGCTGAATGCCTGTGGACGAATGTTGACTGGCACTGGCACTGAATGTAGCTCAACTGTAGATAATTCCAGTTGTAAGGAGCACTCAGAGTTCTATGGATGGTGGGGTGCTTCTGTCTCAGGGTTGCTGGGTATGTTTTGTGCCTCTATGAGGATGCCACTTCACATTAATGCCCAGGTTGACTGAACATCTTTCAAGAAATGTTGTGGGTAATTGACAAATCCTTGGCATTCATCATGATGGATCTGGTTATGGGATTTGGTATGGGATGAAAGCTTGTATGAAATTTGCTAACTTTGTTTCTGGAACATAAGACTGTCTTAGCCCAAGTAGCCATCCAATACTAGTTGTTAATACAACCATGGCACAGATGTCTGCTGTCTGGGGTAGCTGGGGGTCATAATCACCCTAATGTATTCCCAGCTTTTCTCTTTGAAAGTGTCTGGCCACTGTTCTTTTAAAATCATGGCTGCTTGTTAATTGCTTAAAGTTAGACTGAATTTTAAGAAAAAAGTTTGTAATACATGAAAATGGGATTTATAATGAATGTGATGTACAGTTTTCTCTATGGAGTTATATTGGAATGGTATACTTAATATGTTTTAGTATTTTCATATGCTGTACTTTTTGCACTAATTTCAACCATGAAGAATATTCAGTCATATGAACTATGTTGTCATTTTCACTATAGGCTGGTCTTTCATACAGGTGGTTGTTTCCCACACATGCTGGGTAGCAGCAAATAAAAGGCAAGATGCATTGCCCCATTCTTAGAAACTAAATTAAAATAATGAATTTTTACAAAATTTGATGTACAAAACTCTTACGTAACCATTGTGTTTTACACATACATTCCTCTTTCATACAGATTCACACTGTCTTACCACTTTTTTCTTTTTATATTCCTTTTTTGTGTTTTGGTGTCTTACATAATTTACAGTTACTGTGTCTGGAAAAAAATTCAAACTGGTCTAATATTATTGTTTTCATTTCTTTCTTTCCATTGTTGTTTTAACATGTCAGGTAGCAGATTCACTTCAAACTGAGTATACTAATTTGATGAACCAATGCAATATTAAATAGCTATGTTATTACCAATGTTTGTTATCCATTTCATTTAGTCTTTTGAGTAAGAGATCTCCATCCCATTGTGCTCCCTGCAGATGTTATTGTACAGAGGAGCACAGAATATCATGCACGAGGATTAAAAAGATCACTTACATATGACTACCTTATACCTTTTGTGCATGTTGCTATTGCTCAGGTCAGAATTGTTGTGCAGAGTTTGGCCTTCATTGCTGTTTCCCTATTCAAGATCTGTGTAAGTTTTTGACATTAAGATATATTTTCCACTGGTCTTGCACTCTCCTACCAATGAATTAGACCTGTCACAGTATACTTGGTTAGGGTGATGGCTACTATTATTCTATGTCAATAGCAACAGTGAAGAATGCGAAATGTACAAATATATATGTCCAGAATTGTCTTTTACAGATACATTAATTTTGTATATGGCATTATCTCTTCTTCCATTGCTTTAAAGTATTTATGAATCATGAATGTTAAATTAGAAAGGTAACTTTTAAGAAAGTCTTACTTTTGTATATTAATTAAATACTTCACAAAAAGTAATGTCATTGTTTACCCTCATAATTTATTAATCATCAACATTACTGGTTGTTACATGAAAATTAACCATAGAACTGGAAAGAGTTGTTAAGCTCTAATACATTTTTTTACTCTGAAAGGAAGTGTTTATTGCAATTGGCTGAATAGCCCAGGATGTGGAAAAGCTACAGGAAAAAGTTGCTCATTACCAAGATGCCAAACTTATAGCCACACAAATAGTAATGAATTTTAGTTGGCATGTTCTGCCATCTTAATTATTGAGATCACCAGTCATGTACAGTTCACATGATGTAACTACCTTGATAGTCTAACAAATCTATACTTATGGAGAGACTATTGTGTCTATAGTATTCAAATTTTAGTTATATATATATTTTTTTCTCAACTAGAAAAGGTATCATCTGAGTAAGTATGTTTTGTGAACATTGATTACTTGTTTTGAAATTCCTTGTAAGCTCAACTTAAAGTTTGAGTTAGGTTCCTTACTTATGCATTATTTCATGATATATGTGTTCCATCTCATGAGTTGATATGGTTCATGTGCATGATCAAGAGAATTAATTGTAATTTACAGGATTTAACCATGATTTTATTTGATAAAAGCTGTAATAAAGAGTAACTGAGAAGACAAACAAAAAATGAAAACTGGCTACTTGAGAAACACAATGGTACAGTCACAGTGGCACTATCTTGTGTCACGTATGAACGGTGGAAGTCAGTACATATCAAAACAGGATGTGACCTGATACTAGGCAGAAGATCCCTCACTTTTAGTAGTTATTTATTACACGAAAGACTATGAAGTCTCAAATTCACCCCGGAAAGAAATATAAAATCAATCTTAAATCATGGCAAATACCAGTACCCAAAGTGAGCAAAGTCGCTGCGTCTCGCTGGGACTGGATCCTGGGAAGAGGTCAAAATTCCCGCCACCGCAAACAGCTGGAGGAACGTCAACACAAAACAACAGTGGATTCCCCGCAGCAAATGGCGGGGAATGTGTGCCGTTTTTTCACTAAAATTAAAGAGTTAATAATCTGGAGCTGGAGTTATCTGTGGGCCCTGTGGTTCTTGTTGGTCCTGTCCGTAGTGTACTACCTGCGAGGGCCGCTCAAGATCACGGACAACATCGGAATGGGTGAGTGTAGTGCCAGACCTGCCGTGCTGCCTAGTGAGAGGGCATTTTTCACCCTGCCCTACATTGCTGGGTTTGTGAGCATGTGTAGCCAGTACGTGTGTCGCGCGGTGCCTCTGGAGGTCATTATTAGAGGCTGTGCCATGTGGCGTGGAGTATGAAGGGATGGGATGCACGCCACGCGCCCCGCTGCCATGGTGACCCAGCAGGTGTGCGCGTGTGTTTGTGAGTAGTAGCGAGTGCACTGCTGGCCTTGTATTTTGCCATGAGCAGAGGGTCGTGACATGTTTTCCTTGATATCGTGTGTATAATGCACGTCAGGTCATGTCACTATGCAGGAGGTCAGCTAGACGAGGTGTATGGGTGGCTGGGATCAGGGGAGATGTTAGGTGCTTAACACTCTTGATTAAATGGTGATACTTATACAGCAGAAATAAAACCAATGTCTAGTAGGTAGTCTGTCGTGAAGCATGTAGTTTGTCTATTATTATTTTTTTAATTTATTACCTGTAATGTTCTGTGCATTGTAAATGATTTATTTAGATGAAACACTGCTTCCCTCCCTCTTGTGTTGGGCATATTGAGAGAAGTTAAGCAAAGTTTTAGTTTTGACTCAACCATGTACATGCTGAGATTCATTCATTCTTTCTATGTATCAAGAGATTTGACAATGTTATGTGGAGTAGGATAGATGTGGAAGAGGACAAGGGGGGAGGGGAAAATAAGATGATTTTCTTGTTATTTTGATGTAATCACTAATTTATTTTCATGTGCTTTTGAAATAGATTAGAATTTATGAGAGATGGCATCACACTGTGTAGATTTTTCTCATAACTCTGTTGGAATAAAACTAATATCATTCGATGCAGAAGAGTTAAGAAAAAAAATGGAGAGAATTTAGTGAAAGATATAATTTGAGAGGCAAAGTTTGTGAAGCATTTACATATCTTGCCAGATATGTTGGATCCACGTAGACTTGACTTCAATGTGCCTTATGCTCCGTGTTTACATGCAAAAGTAGATGTACATTTTATGCTTTAAATTATTATAAGAGATCTACAAATTTGACATTAGAAATACTTTTCATCTTTTCTGAAATATAGTTTTCCTGCTTTAGGATATTTGATAATCCATCTTGATCAAGCAGGACTCAACTAGTAGTTTTCTACACATAACTTATTTATTGAGTCATGTTGGACACCTTTATAAAATGTAGATTTTCTAAGATACAGAAAAGTTAATCTGGGCATAACAGGCTTGAGAATTACCTATGAAGTCAAAGTAGAACCTGACAAAATTGACATTGATTGAAGGAATGCACTAACATAAACAGTGCATTTATGAAATCCTATAAGTTTGAAAAGATATTTTAGCAAATTGTTCATTGAATAATGACTGTATAAGGATTTTACACATAGTGGCTTAATACTATATTTTTTGTTTGTTTATTATCTATGTAGACTGCAGTGACTAGGAAGTGAAGACTAAAGTCTAGATAATAATCATAATATTAGTAATAATATTATTGACAGCAATAATTATGTACCAAGACAAAAGTAGTAAACCCACACACTTTATCATTTTACTGTTCATCAGTTAACATATCGAATAACATTCCAACCTTTCTGCTGCTCTCATATTGTTTCCTGTCATGATAGATGAGACTTGTTAATTTCTGCTCTCATTTACAAGCACAAAAATTCATTCATATCCAAATTCATTATGTGTGCATTTTGGTGAACATAAAGCATAAAAATAATGGACCCATGATGTATCTGTCTTACTGGTAAAAGGCAGAAATATGCCTCATCATTACTTAGGCCTTGGTAGTATTGTACATTGGATAACTGATATAAACATTGCCATTATTTCTTTATCTCTATTTGTAATAGTATCGTATTTGTGACTGTATGAAAATATGTATTTTCTTAAGCAATAAGTAGAAGTTTGACCATGTGAAAAGCTGTATTTTCTTAAGCAATAAGGAGAAGTGTAAATTAGTACTTGGAACTATGATAATGGATCACAAAAATTTAAAGATCTCATTTGGACATTATAAGGCTCGCGAAGTTTAATTTCAAGGATATTTTCATGCATTTAGTTGCAGTTTGAGAAGAGTTATATATTATCAATAGATTAATCAGTGATATTTTCAGATACTTCTGACCTAAGAGTCATATTTATGCGTTTCAGAGCACGGGCCTCTCATGTGACGTGGCATTATTACAACACGGGTCACTTCTCAGTAGCGCGCGCGCACACACACACACACACACACACACCGTAATGTGTTGTGTTGCAGCGTCATGTTCGATATCATAACTTTGCTCCGTGCGTGGCTTTGCGTGGTATCTTCTTGTTTCGGAGTTTTGATTTCACAACATGCAATTGGAGCAGTGTCTTGAGAAATGCAGAAGAAATTGCTTATGCGTAGACAGGTAGATAGATAATTAACATGTTGATGTAGTCTAACCATTGAATAAGGGTTTTCTTTTACGGAATAGTTAGATATGTGTAAAGAAACCTGTTAGCAATACTGGTAGTACAATATTCGCCATCATTTTGCATTCAAGTGAGTACAGTGAAGATGTAGACATGGAGAGTGGTGAGTCGTGTTGGGTCAAGAGCTGTTACAAAGACGAGTAGTGCGGCGATGAGAGTAGCGAGGCCCGGGGCGCGTGTGGCGGAGGGAGGCGCGTGTGGGGGTGAGAGGGCCGCAATCAATAGCAAGAGGGATGCTGCGCCAGCCTCCCTCGCTCGCCTAGGATGCCAGCTCTCGCCCACCTGGTCACACCCTCTTTACGCTGGGCACCCCTTGTTAATCCTTCACCACCAGAGTACTAGTTGAGCTGCTGTTCCCTCTCCTGTCATCTTAAATAATACGTCCTCCTCTTCCTCCCTCGCGCCGACAGGATAACCAAACGGCTCTTTAACTGGCGGTGTTGCGTGCCTGCGCTCACTCATGACTCCTCCATATATAGCATCGGGACTGGCTTTTATTTTGCCGTGTTTATATTTCGTGTCCCGCTACGAAGTCTTGTAAAACGCACGGACGTTACTCCCTGTTGCCGTGTGATGGACGTGTTACTGTGCTCCTGCGACGCTTCAATGTTCTCTTTTTTTGAAGGGGGAGCCTGGGGGGAGCAAATCTCGGCAGCCGTCATCGCTAAGAGAGGCAGTGTGAGCTTCTGTACCCCAGGCCCCCCACGTCCCTCCCCATCCTGCCTTACCGTCTGTCACCCAGCGCCACAACAAAACTTGGCTCCCGCGTTTTCTCAGTGCCGCGGCCCAAACCCCTGTCCGGTGTCTCGCCTTCCATCGCCTGGCCGTGTGTCGTTCATCCTCATCGCTACCTCACGGCCTGGAGGTCACTGCTGGCCGGTGTGTTGACCCAGCCTGACCTCACTCGCCGGCTTCTACTCGTGCTGGGTCTGCTGGCGTATCTGGACTGATATGTTATGGAGGTTGGCCAAAGGGGAAGCATCAAAGCTCGCTGCATTATAAGGAAGTGCCGTGTTCAGTGTTGTGTTGATAGAGCAAGGCCTGCCATAACGTGAACTCTTAACTGTATTGACCTGGCGTGAGTGTGTCCATGTGCAAACCATTATTCGCGGTGCCGAGGAGGACTCATCTGATTGCTGGCCCTGCTCGCTGCGCCTCCCCCCTCCCCCCTAGCGAAGCCCAGACATGCTCGACTGTAAGTGTCTTGGCTCATTGTGCATGCCATCACTGATCACCTCACCTCCCTCCCTCCACCCACCCACGCTCGCCCCCATCTCTCTCTCTCTCTCTCTCTCTCTCTCTCTCTCTCTCTCTCTCTCTCTCTCTCTCTCTCTCTCTCTCTCTCTCTCTCTCATTCATGATGTTAAAAAATCGATAAGTGTAAAATGAACAACACACCACACACACACACACACACACCACACCCCCACACCACCCACACACACACACACACACACACACACAGAGAGAGAGAGAGAGAGAGAGAGAGAGAGAGAGAGAGAGAGAGAGAGAGAGAGAGAGAGAGAGAGAGAGAATTGCACATTTCCGTGTGGTCTTGAACCATAAGCTGTGAACCCCCGCAGTGAGATATCGACGGATGATGATGTGCACGAGACGAATTTATAAGCCGCAGCTGACCTTGTGCGTAACAGTGTGCGTACCCTTGCATCATCTGGGTTGACGTGTGTGTGTGTGTGTGTGTGGTAACCCGTCACGGTGACGCTGTGTCGTGAGCCGGGGAACACCTGTTGTAATTTGGCCTGCTGTGCCCGTGGAGTGCGGCCTCCAGCACCACCTCCAGGCCAGTCCCATAATAGATGGTGCATTGTGGAGGGGAGGGCTACCACTGTATTGGCGGCTCTCCATACTTGGGGTTGAACACGTGCCTTGTGTCATTCTGCTCATAACTTGTATGATTTTCTTCTCTCACTTGCTGCCGGGTTTTAGTTGTTCGGTCTCCATGTTTATCACGTATTTAAAGTATGTTTTTAGTGGCACTGTGCCATCAGAGGGTGGAGAAGGCGGACTTGCCGCCCGCCAGCTCCACTACCGCACCAGACGGCTGATCTGTGCTGCACTGTGTACCAAACGCTCGTTATATCAAAATGAGTCACTGACCAGACTTATGCTAAAACTATTGTAGGTACTGACTTATTTCACTGGATTTTATTTCGCTTTTCGTTGTCTCCATAACCATTTTAATGGTGTGTGTGTGTGTGTGTCGTGGTCGCTCGTGCAGGTGTGCCTACACACACACACACACACACACACACACACACACACACACACACACTTACTTCTTTACATATAAATGGAGGTGGCCAAGGGAACAAAAACATCATCAGAAGAAAACTAACTCAATTGCACCCCTTTCCCGTCAAGAAAAACAACTCTGGTATTTAGAGAAAGATAACTCCATTCCATGGGTGTCTTGGTACCCCATTGTTTTAGGAATGTGACAGTGAAAAGCCAAGTATATGCAGAATTTTACAAAGTGTCAGCAGTATGGCTAGAATTAAGTACGGGGAAGTGGAAAGGCTTTTGTACCGAGGCCGCTGAGGATTGACACTTAGGAACCTATGAAAAAAAAAATATATATATAAATAGAGACAGGAAAAATAGAAATAACATTAGAATATATATATATATATATATATATATATATATATATATATATATATATATATATATATATATATATATATATACCTATATAACTGCGATGGAGTATAAGAAATAAAAAGCATAGTAGAAAAGCTTTCTGACTTCATGCAGTACGAAATGGGCACAGGTGTTGAGCTGCACACTTGCAGCTGGTGGGTTACAAGTGTTGGTGATGACTCTAAGCCTAGTACTTTTTTGGAAATTGTTTTGTGGAAATGAGTTGTTAGATTATTGATAGAAAAAAAAAACGTAAAATGCTCGAGATAGCAATAGAAAATAAATATAGTTTAGTAAATCTTTGTGCTACCTAGAAGCATAATGCTGGAATCACCAGTCTGAGTGAGAGTTAGAGGGAAGATGCATAGCACGAACATTTAGGAAAAGGGACCATGAAGAGCGTTGGCATGAGAGCAGCATGTGTGTGTGTGTGTGTGTGTGTGTGTGTGTGTGTGTGTGTGTGTGTGTCATTTTACTCATTTCACTCTCCCTCACAGTGTCTCCCATATATCGTGTACTGAACGCACCAAGTCTCTGGGTAATGTCCTCATAAGCTTTACGAACCATGAATGACAAGTTCCACTAAAGTTTAAGCTGAGTACAAACATGATAGGTTTTTACCAAAGTTTGAGCTGAGTGCAAACAATTGATATCGTTCCAAGTGTCAAAATAATGCATTGGTCACCGGTATGTAGTGCTGAGTGGAGGTATATGTGCTGGCGTGTCTATCTGTTACTAAGCATCGACATCAAAGACATCACCACTGGGAACACTGACGGACCAACAGTTGCCGGCAGTGTGATTTTTCATCGGGGGTTGAAAGCTATCAGTGACGGGCACACCTGGGAACCCCGAGAGAGAGAGAGAGAGAGAGAGAGAGAGAGAGAGAGAGAGAGAGAGAGAGAGAGAGAGAGAGAGAGAGAGAGAGAGTCCGTGTTTTCTGTTAGTAGTTGGGTAAAAAGTGTGGAAGGTAGTGTTGTCATGTCTTGGTACCAGTGTTGGGTGAGGGGACATCAGGGTTTGTTGTCCAGTGAAGCACCCACAAGGCACCCACTCCGTACCACCTTCCCTCACTGGTTTCATCAACATTATACACCTCGTCGCCTCTAGAACCGTACTGTGCAACACCTCCCCTCACTTTGGACATTCTGTAGTTGAAGTTTCACGGATTGTTTAGTGTTTATACGAGTGAACTGACATATTTACAAGATTTCTTAATTGATAACTGGAGAAACATTATATTTTAACCCGGCTAATCATATGTTGCCGTTGAAAATAGTTGTGGTGAGGAAGCAAGGCGTGTCTGAATACTGGTCTTGTAGTGTGTACGTAACTCTTGAGAAAGAAACGCGCGTATCAACACTACACTCCACGCTGGATGTAATCATGCCACTCTTGAAGGGCCGGGTACACTAGTGGCACGTGCTGGAAGTCAGATATGTATGTAGTCCTTATTCAGAAACGCTTTGCTCTCTCTCTCCACAACGATTTTCAAAGGCCAAAGAGATGATTACCAGGATTTTCAAGTGTGTTTCCCCAATTAATAATGTAGAAATCTTGTCAATCTGCCTTTAGAACCGTAAAAAATATTTAAAAAAATGAAAAACTTGTGGATAAATTTGAATAAAGCCTTTTGAAATAGTGGAGGTGAAGCACAGAAATGTTTGGGAATACGAGCCATATGGTCTCAACTCATGGAATGGAGCAACGTATTGTAACCATTGATTAGAGAACTTGCGTGACATCTCTTCAGCTGCCATATGGTGGCGAATTATAAGATGAGAATACTTGTAATGTTGAGGTAAAAGGTGATATAACAAGAATTCAGATGTGGCTTAAATTGAAAGGCTTGTGGAGGAAAGATGTGTTTGTGACTGAAAATTTGAAAAGGAAAATGAACAGCTGTCGACTTACGGATTGGAAAAGCTGTAACATGATAGAATTGTAAAGATTACTTACTTCTAAAGGGAAGTTGCTATAGTAAGTGCTTGGAAAAGTTAACGAAATGCCATATGCAGTACGTAGGTGATTAAATTACTGTGGCCTTAACTCACAGACTGGAAAAGCGAAAATTGAAGGGTTGCTCTGTGTTTGTAAAGGGAAATTGCTTGTCTTCTATTAAATAAATGTTGGAAGAATAACGAAATGCCATATACATACGTGACAAAATTGCTGTAGCCTCAACTCACGGCCTAGAGAAGCGAGAATAATTGTAGTTTCTGGGATACTTGTAAAGGGAGCCTGTCTTCAGCCGACAGTATTTTGGAAAGTCAACAAAATACACAGACGTAGGCAAGGGAGGATCAGCAGCATCCTAACACGTGATGGTTGCAGGCCACGCCACGCTTGAGCTGTGTATGGCAATAACTAACCTGGTAGTAACGCGGCGGTGTAAGGACTAATGCGAGGAGGGTGTGTGTGGGGGGGGGGGGGGGCTGATAGAGTTGTTGTGGCAAACCCTGGGACGCTGGTCGTAAATCAGTCTGTTGTCAATGTGTACTGTTATCATGCCACGCGCACTGTCATCCGTCTTGTACTTGTTGGAGTTACTTAATTCTGTATTGCCAAGTTTCGCAGTTTTGTTTACACTATTTCTGGTGCAAGTTGTCCGTGTTTTCAAAAGAGTTTTTATTATTGCAGTGATAGTTTGTCTTATAACTAGCTAATCGTGCTAACGGAAGCTCTAAGCGATGAAGAATGTAATCGAACGTTTAGTGCAATGCAGGGATGTCCTTTAAACCGTGTCTGGATTTTCATATGCTCATCTTTTTATGTATTTTATTCATTGTTCATCCCTCATTGTGTGAAGGTGGCGGGACCAGCACGTTACATGTTGGTTGATGTGCTTCATTATCTCGGCAGTAGAGCACAGGCGGGTGGGTGGGTGGTAGTGGTGGTGGTGGTGGTGAGAACAAGTGGGGTGTTGATGACGGGGCAAGTGCGGCGGCGGCGGCGGCAGAGGTGGCGGCAGCAGCGAGGCACAGTGAAGATCGCGCGGGGGTCGGGTAGGGTGCGTGTACCTCATCACTGCCTCTCACTGCACCTCCCTCGCCAAGGGCATCACCCACTCACTAGGCGGCACTAGGCTGGGGGCGTCTTGAGCACTGAGGGTGTGGCGCCAGTGGTGGTGGTGGTGGTGGCTGTACCATGCTGTGCGCTATAGGGTTAAATTGTATCGTACTGGTAAAATACATGCGGTCTCTCTCTCTCTCTCTCTCTCTCTCTCTCTCTCTCTCTCTCTCTCTCTCTCTCTCTCTGAAGAAAGCTAAACAGAAGCTTATACGTGCGTTTCCCAATACCGCAGCGTGCCTCGTGTGTGAGTGAATGTGTAGTGGGTACAGTGCGCGTGCCGTGTGCTTTATTGCCCCAAGATAACGCCGCCCATGCACTTCACTTCCTATCAACGCAGCCTGACCGATTAGGCAAGCTGGCCAACGTGAAAAGAGACACTTTTATGAGAATGGCCAAGTGAAAAAAGACAGGCTTTGCTGCGTGATGGAACTGATGGAGGGAACATTAACCTCGCCTAGCCATGGTGTCAAGAGATGGAGCAGGTGTATTAGCTATCATGGTGGTAGTGGTGGTGGTGGTGTACAAGTGTGCTGCCTCTTCCTAACGTGTTATCTAGCCGGGTGGGGGCGTTAACCAGTTGACTCAAACCACATGCGTGTCTCTTACTTACTATACGTTTATTCTTTGAGGTAAATGAACTGCATTTCCCCTCTCGCATCCTCCACGTACAATAGCAGATGCTGATTATATATTCTTTTGTTTTGTGTGTGTGTGTGTGTTGTTGTTAGTATTCTGAAGTTGGTTTATGGTAATTTAGTTTGTGTATTGTTAAATGTGAATGGGAGTGATAGAGATATACTGCAGTTTGTTTATGATATTGAAGTTTGTGCAATGTAGTGAAATTAGATGGTATGAACGCTTTAAGACACAGATTGCTTATACTTCACTTCCTCTATTATAGTTTTTCTTTCCCCTATTTGATTTAGTTTTCAATACGTTTTGGCTGAATAACATGAATTAGTATGTAATAGTCCTGCATTACAAGTCTTTATGGCATTTATTCGTGGGTAAAATTAGTGTTGTGCAGTGTAAAATCAGACGGTCTTGCATTAGGCTACTGTGTTGATAGATTTTTAAATTTCCCTCGTAATCCTTATATGACCCGTGATAACATAACTTTATTATTTCCTTTACCTGACACATTATTACCACAGAGGAAGGGTGAACTAGAAGTGACTCATTTGGCTGCGACAGAAGACTCATTGAAGTGTAGTGAACTGTCACTGTTGTGCTCTGTACGAGGGAAAATACCAATGGTGTGTTGTGACTGTCAATTGTTTTTTCCTCTGTCAAGTTCCAGGCTGATAACAAGGGCGGTGTTGCCATGTCATAGTTTGGGTCTATTTTTAAAACGAGCTTGGTTTATGTTGTTCTATTTACTGAAAGTTGAAGCGGTAGGGGAGGAGGATAAGGATGCAGAGAGATCACATTACCCTGGAGGATCGCACATTCTAGCCTGGCAACGTTCAAATTATAATACTAGACTGTGCTTTTATGAGGACTTTGAACACGTTGAGTTTACTATATACCAAAGAGAGAGAGAGAGCATTCAGTCCTCATCCAGAATTTTTATTGTTTATTTGTTTATGTCTATGTATGTAGTGGAAGTCTGAAGGAAGGTGCAACATGGTAGGAACTAAGCAATTTGGTAGAAACCCACACGTCAGAACTCTCTCTCTCTCTCTCTCTCTCTCTCTCTCTCTCTCTCTCTCTCTCTCTCTCTCTCTCTCTCTCTCTCTCATATTCCTATCGAAATCATCGTTTATTAATAAGATACCGTAGTAGATAATCTAGTTTCGTCCAGTTAAGTAAGGATTTTCTAGCAATGAAGATCAGTTTACAGAGAGAGAGAGAGAGAGAGAGAGAGAGAGAGAGAGAGAGAGAGAGAGATGAATGTTTAATATTGTTATTTATTGTTCGTGTTGCTTTCTGTCAATATCAAGACGTTATTTTGAACTCGAGAATTAGAGATGTGTAATTATCTTTTATTTTTCATGCATGGTTCTCCTCCTCCTCCTCCTCCTTCTTTTTTTCATGTCTATTTTTTCACCTTTATTATTATTTCGACTCTCCCAACAGGCACGTACAGCTTCCTTCAATTTCACATGTTATAACACTTGACTCGTTAAAAGAAACCTCACACTGAAATCATTGGGTTTGATTTCACCAGGGGCGCGTCAATCCACTATCAGTCACACCTCTCGGTAACT
Organism: Callinectes sapidus; assembly: GCA_020233015.1. Lineage (NCBI taxonomy): Eukaryota > Metazoa > Arthropoda > Malacostraca > Decapoda > Portunidae > Callinectes > Callinectes sapidus. The sequence goes on along the minus strand of CM035188.1, from coordinate 946,369 downwards.
TTGCGGAGTGGAAAAACACTTGAGGCTGCGTGCGTTTACATTGTGACATTCTGTGGGTAATGCTATCAAATACTCTGAAAAGCATCGTGACGCCGTTAGTGTGGCCGTCACTGGTGAGCTTGTCATAGAAGAGACAGGTCCGCAAACACGTCGAGTATTGCATGTAATTTTGGCCCAGGAAATTAGTATCGTGGGACCCAGTGAAAAGCAATTAGTGAGTCGCCATGAGGTACCCGCACGCACCGAGCCTTGTGGTCAGTGTTGGTGCTTGGTAAACATGGTGGGAATGTCATTTCTTATCATAGGTCTCTGGATGCGAAGAAGCAGTGATAGTGGTGGTGGTTGTAGTAATAGAAGTGATAGTTGTTGTTGGTGGTGAATAGTGTTAATGGTAGTGTTTGTTGAGATATTAGATACGTATTAATTCCTTCAGTACTGGGACACATTTTGGATGCAAATAGTGAGCAGAATGAATATGAAAATACACCCCAATACTAAAGCAGTTCACATGTATTTGGTTTGTAATTTTCCGGGAGTAGCCAAGTCTCGTCTCGGCTAGGAAGACTGATGTGTTCGTGAGTGTCGCAATGTGAAGGACTTGGGTTGGTTCTCCATGTGTTATTTACATCATAAGTCACGCACAGTAATTTTGAACACCTCCTATATAATCAAGTCTGCATTACATATTGTAGCTAAAAAAGAAATCAAATATAGATTTTCATTACAGTATTATATCCTTAACCAAGTGTCCACGATTTTACAAGCAAGCAAAGTATAACCTTAGTCCCCAGTAAAGGTGTTCGTTCCGTGTGGATTAGTCATAGGAACGTGGTTAGTTACTACCTATATTTCCCAAGAAGAAAATCGTTATTGTTGGGGAGATTCTTGAGTTTCATTGCAGTCATGGATATTACCTCTGATCATAGTTTGGTTAGTAACATATTTAAGATCAGTGACAGTACAACGATGAAAGTAAGATATATATGAAGCGAGTAGAATCCCAATAGCTGCGTGAAGTAGATCATATGAGGCATTATATTTGAACAGTGTTTACTTGGTGGTGAAATCAAATTAGTTATAGTGGGAGTGATAACTTCTTAGTGACCAACAGTCTCTCTCTCTCTCTCTCTCTCTCTCTCTCTCTCTCTCTCTCTCTCTCTCTTCAGTGTGTGTTGTGTGCTATACATCAGTCTAGCTTGCGGATGTTGCCAATATGTGTTTTTGTCACTTCTATTAATCAGCTTTTTTAATGCTAATTCTTGGAAATTTATTACACATCATGAAGTCGCGTTTAAATTTACGTGATCTTTAACTGGTTATAAAAATGTTACACTTGATTTTTGCGGACTTTGCATCGATTTGTGTAGTTGTTTGTATCTATCACTTATTTTTATTGACCATATGTTTCACACGTTTAGAATAATCCGAATTTGAAACCTTCACTGTGTTCCCAGCAGGTGTTGTGGCGTTGTGTAGAGTTCTCAGCTTTGTTATGACACCTGTGTGCATTTTCTCATTGTCGCTTGACTCGGGCCAAAGGTGTGGCGGGGAAGGGGGGGGGGGTTAACGTGTCCATAAGCATGCGCACGCAAGTGTTAATTCTTTTCCTACTGTTATGTATCACTACTTCATCTGGGTTCCACAGACAGTATCTCGCCTGACTCGTGTGCAGTACAGCATTACGACTCTTGGCACACGGAACAGACACAGACAGCCTCGTATTCCCAAGCGTATCTTCGCCTCACTTCCATTATTTTCAAAAGTATTTAAATTTACACGAGTTTTGAAAGTGTTTTTACGATTGTAGAGATAGAATGACAAGATTTCTACATTATTAACTGGTGAAACATTCTTGAAAATCCCACAAATCATCTCTGCGGCCTTGGAAAATAGTCGTGGGTAGAGAGCAAAGCGTTTTTGAACACGGACCACAGCGTGCAGTGTTGAAAATTTGGACATGGAGTGCCGTTCTTTATTGCGTTATTTCCAACTCATTCAAACTTGCAGGAAAATGAACTAGCACTGAAAAGACAGCTGGGCGTCGTGTTAGGGCAGCCATGGGAGTGCACCCAGCTAGAATCCTCCGCCAGCGTAGCATTCCTCCTCCTTTGGGTCTTAGGCGCAGGGTAGGGGAGGAGGACCCGGGCTGGTGGGGTGCGGGATGCTGGCCGGACGAAAGAAACTTGTCAGGATGGAGAGCAGAGTGGAGAAGTGGCGGATTGTGGTGCAGGGAAATGGAAACCCCGGAAACGAGAGATGACAACCCCCGCGTGTGTGATGTCATGTCCGTGATGGTGTACGTGACAATGTTCATCCTGCTGCTGCTGTTTGCTGTGTTCATGTCCTTCTTCACGGTGATCTCAGGTATATACTGCATACGTGGCTACAATCAACCTTCAGGTGGTCAGGGGGTATTATAGGCCACCTCGTGAATTTCATTATGTAGTCGTTGATGGGAGTAGAAGGTAGACTATTATATTTAATGCAGCATTTAGCTTGATAGTACATTCATTAACTTGGTATTCAGGAGGTGGAATGCCGTTGAATAAAAGATGTGTAACTTTTTACAGTAGGTTATTTCATGTGATTTAGTGTTTTATCTAATGTTTTGCTTGGTTACTTTAAATGTTACATCCTTTTGCAAAGGAGCACACACACACACACACACTCTATGAAACCTGCTCGAACCTTGTATAATACAACTAGGTAAATACACACACACACATGTTTCAAGACTTATGCAGAGTGGTCCTTTTTTTGTCTGTCATTTTTGTCGGTCAGTGGTGAGAAGAAAGTACTGTAATGGAGTGTCATGCTTGAATCATCTAGGTAATCAGAACTTTGTAGTGTGTGGAGTGTTAACAAAACGTTATTACCTACCAGCTTGTGGAAATCTTTATTCTCTTATCATTGATAAACTGATTGTGGTGCAGGGCTTGATAAGATGCCTTTTATTATTATTTTGTATTATTATTGTTATTTATTTATTTATTTGTTTTTTATTTTATTTTATTTTTCATCATGTAACCTTCATGTATTTTCTTGTATTTAATTACGTACTTTTTTTCTTTACAGCCACAGTGTTCCTGTCAACACTTACACCCAAGTTCTATGTTGCTCTCACTGGGACATCATCCCTCATCTCAGGTCTAATATTGGTGAGTCTCGTGTCTGGTATATTTATGTAGATTATAGGATTTTTTGTGTGTATTTGTTGGTGCAACTTATTGTTTGTTCTTTTTTTCCTTTCTTCGATGGAAAAAAGTGTGTGTGTGTGTGTGTGTGTGTTGCAGCATCACAAAATTAATGAGCTAAAAATTTCCTTGTTTTGATTCATCAGTTAAGTTCATTGCATTTCTGAATAACCATGGACTGTTTCTTACAATTACATATTGTGACAAATTTGTATGTATTAGTAATAATTTTATATGAATAACATTTCTGCCCTTTATTGTAGTTAAGAATATTGCATTTGTCTCAGAGGTTATGGCTCAAAACTTTGTACACAAATCCTATACAATGCTGAATAAAGGTTTAAATTAATGAAATTTATGTCCTCCAGATTTTTGAGTGGTGGTACTTTAGGAAGTATGGCACATCTTTCATTGAGCAAGTATCCTTGAACCACCTCAGTCCATGGATTGGTGGAGGGGAGAACAATGCTCCAGAGAGCACCACCACTAATTCAAACAACAACAATAACCAACAGAGTGTTCCAGGTAAGTTGTAGTATGAGTTGTACACCTGTTTTGGAACTGATATACCAAGTTTAACCACTTCAGTACTGGGACACATTTTTACCATGAGTTTTGCATATAATTAGACAATTTTATTGACATTAGGAATGGTTTATGGAAGTCAGAAGATTAATGGCCAGACTCTGTTTTATTTTAATCCCCACATGAATTTCTGAAGCTGTATTAGATCACCAAATAATAAGCAGAATGAATATGAAAATATCATGGCACTGAAAGGCTTAAAAGAGTACTTTAGATTTTGTTGTTGATGCATTGGAAGGCTGTTCTGAAATTATACTATGTGAATGGAAGAGCAGAGAGAAGACCAGTGAATGCTGTGTTAAAGTGTATGAACAGATGTCAAAATACATTGATAAAATAGATTTTGCCATTACATATGTTGTATTATGATATGTAATTTCAAGCACTTCCATATATGAGGTAAAAGACTGAATTTCATATAGGAATTGAATGGATTTATGGATATAACAAATGTTCAATATTCCTGGTTACACTATGAATTGAGGTACTAGGACTTAAAATTTAAAATCTTCATTTTTAGTATCAAATTAAAGTGAATTATTTTCCTTGACTCCCTTATTATAAAATTTTATTTTATTTTATGTATTTATTGTTTCTTTTCAGAATGTAAAGTCTGGCGAAATCCCCTAAATTTATTTAGGGGGTCAGAGTACCAGCGGCTGACATGGTCAACTAAGAAGGAGCCGCTGACATACTATGATATGAATCTATCAGCCCAAGACCACCAGACCTTTTTTACATGTGAAGCAGATGCTGGGAAACCAGAGTATGAAAGTAAGTCATTTGACTGTATGGTGGCATTTGCATGTTGTGATTGAGGAAGACATGAATTTAGAGAAGACATAAAGAATGAATGAAGTAGGAGAAATATAGACAAAAATAAGAACAATCTTTAGATAGAAATCATCTTGTAAATGAATAACCAGTTTCTACACTTATATATTTTTTTTCCAGTAATGCAGACAGCATGGAGAGAAAGAAATCCAGAAGTTCGAATAAAGTCAGCAAGATCTGCCTTGGATCTCAACCCAGAATGTGCATCAGCATATATTTTATTGGCAGAAGAGGAATGTACATCAATAGTTGAGGTAGAAAAGAAACTCAAGATTGCCCTCAAACATGCTGAGAATAATTACCGGAAGTCACAGCTAACTCAACACCAAAGCAGTGCAATGGAAGCGTTACACAGTGGGTCACTTCTGCAGTACTTTGTCATGATAGTTATTTATTATTTATCAATGCAGTCAGTGTATTGTCAGTGGGTTTCTTAGTCTAATTCTAATATTTTTTCATGCAAATATGTGTGTATACTGTATACATTTACAAAAGAATGTATTGTAAATCTCACAACATATAACTTTGATCTCTGACATAAGCATTCTCTCTCTCTCACTCTCTCTCTCTCTCTCTCTCTCTCTCTCTCTCTCTCTCTCTCTCTCTCATATTTGTAAGAAGAAAAAGAAGAGGTGTAAAAACTTGTTTTGTTCATTTCAGGACGAGACACTAATGTGTTCATTTACATAAAAAGACGCTTAGCCATGTGTGCTCGAAAGCTGGGAAAGATGAAAGAAGCAATAAAAATGTTCAGAGAGGTAAATGCTCCTTGCTAATGATTCATCCTGTGTATTGCATTTCTTTGCTCTTTACTGGTATTATTGATGTTTAATTTCCATGATTTATGAAATATTACTGATTAATGTCTACTTTATTGTTGTTTTTGCTATATCTCTGGAAATTAAGAAATCAATGTAACCATAATTGCAGCTAACAAAGGAAGTGCCTCCCATCATGAATGTGCTAAACCTTCATGAAAACCTTTTAGAAGCACTACTAAAGGTTGAGGCATATGCTGATGCTCAAGCAGTGTTAGCCAAGTATGATGACATAGCGCTACCCAAGTCAGCCACGATATGTTACACAGCAGCGCTTCTCAAGGCACGCGCTGTGGCTGACAAGTAAGTGTGATGATTGTGTCCAGTGCCACAGGTTCTAAAGTCTCATTCTCCTTATTCTCCTATGTTTGCAATATCATTGTAGCTTACACATGCATATTACTTTATTGCTGTCTTCAGTATTCATTTTTTGTGTGTTCATTTATTTGTTCATTTGTTCATACTTTAACCATTATATTTTCACAGATCATTTATATAATTGTTTTGTTATTCCTTTCTAGGTTCTCTCCAGATATAGCCAGCAAACGTGGCCTCACTGCAGCAGAAATGGCAGCAGTTGAAGCAATTCATAGAGCAGTGGAATTTAATCCTCATGTTCCAAAGGTTATAGTCAGATTTTATTATGAATGTAAAAATATTGTGTGCTGAACTCGGTGCATAAATTTGCAATTCTTATTATAGTTTCCATGTCAGGGATTCATTGTTCATTGATTCTTTTGTTTTCTTCAGTACCTGCTGGAGATGAAGCCTCTCATTCTCCCTCCAGAACACATTCTTAAGCGTGGTGATTCAGAGGCCATCGCTTATGCATTTTTTCACCTTCAGCATTGGAAGAGGGTGAGTTTGATCATTCTCCACTTTACTTCTTTGAAAATATTTTAGTGTTATAGATGCAGATTTAACTATTTATGGTATGACTCCAGTAGATCTCATGAAAATGCTTCTCCACAATGTTATATGCATCACAGTTCATATAAGTGTTATAAAATTCCTAAATATATTTGTATCATGTGTAGACACAATTATTTGCTTTGCTGAGATATGAAGTGAGTACAAGAACATAAAGTGAAAGCTAATCAATGTACTTACCTCACACAGGTGGAAGGCGCTTTAAATCTCCTTCACTGTACATGGGAAGGGACTTTTCGAATTATCCCTTATCCCCTGGAGAAGGGCCACCTCTTCTATCCATACCCCACCTGTACAGAGTGTGCAGACCGGGAACTCCTGCCTTGTGAGTACATCCTTGGCTGTGTCACTAGATTTTTTTATGCTTGTTTTTCTTTCGTAAAGATAAAATTCAAGAAACAGCCCTTAAGTGTCACAATATTGCTGAAGAAAATAATTCAATTTGTTAAAATTATCTTTACAAAACCATCCATACACATTCTTCACCCTCACCATCCATTTTGTTGGCAAGACACCCTTTTTATCATTCATTTACATTTTTACTTATTGTTTTGTGCATGTTTATGTATTACATGCATCACTATAGAGATTTTCCAAACATCATGAAATCATTTATTATTAGTTACTTAGTCATTTTTACTTTCTTTTGATCTTTTAGTCATGCATTCCATCCTCCCACCACACTCCATGTATTGTATGTATAACCCAGTGAAAAATTGTAAAAAATTAAGCTAGAGCATTTTTTGTCTTGCAGCCTTCCATGAAGTATCAGTATATCCCAAGAAGGAGTTGCCATTCTTCATTGTGTTCACAGCAGGCCTGTGTTCTTTCACTGCCTTGCTAGCCCTTCTCACCCACCAGTATCCTGAACCCATGGGAGCTCTTGCCAAAACAGTAAGCTCACTCTGTAAAGTTTCATAATTTTTGCAATTTCTTTATATATTGTATTGCAAGATATTTTTGTCATGGAACTTAAACAGTGAATGAAGAAACCCAAATGAGTTTTTAGATCTTATGATCCTTATTGATATCAGACAGTCAGATAATGTATCAATAATATGTAGTTTAGAATTATACTAGAGGCAAAATGTAAAGATAATACTACATAATGTAATGTGCTTTGCCTGGACCAACATTTCTAAATGGCATGTTTTTTCAGCTCCTTAGTTGGTGGTATGTCCCAATCCAGTATGTGTTGGAGAAACTGGAAGCTGTCCTGCCATCTAATCTCCTTCATCATTTATCACGAATCTGACCATCATATTATGGGTAAATATGATCAGCTGAGCTAAACCAATTGTGTACAAGAAAAAGAAGCTGTTTTTGTTAACCTAAACTTATAGCGTTTTTTTTCCTTTCAGAATGGAGGAGGAATTACACATCATTTGCTCTATCATCAGCTCTCACTTTTCTACTCTACAGAAATT
>CM035188.1:880266-885505 GCA_020233015.1 Callinectes sapidus | reverse complement strand
CTCTCTCTCTCTCTCTCTCTCTCTCTCTCTCTCTCTCTCTCTCTCTCTCTCTCTCTCTCTCTCTCTCTCTCTCTCTCTCTCGAATGACACCTCCCCAAATGTACCTTAATCTTGAGAAACATGTCCTTTGGGTATAAGGTATAGTAACACCAGTACAAGTAGCATATTCCAACCTGTACCTCACCTGTACCTCCCCTGTACCTTACCTGTACCCACTAACTACTTGTACTTCTCCATGTCCTTCTCCTCCTCTTCCTCCTCCTCCTCCTTCCAGCTCCTCTCGTCCTACACTCGTCCTCCCCACACTCGCGTCTTCAGTAATTAGACTTTCAGGGATGAAAATAGATGTCTCGTTACGTTCCGTCGAGTACCTTCTCCGAGCTGTTCCTGGCACTCGACCCCCGGAAAACTGTTGCCCATAACCGAAATGGAAACTAAAGGTGTGTGTTTTTTCTTTCTTTCCCTCTCTTTCTGTTTGTCTTTGTGTGTGTGTGTGTGTGTGTGTGTGTGTGTGTGTGTGTGTGTGTGTGTGTGTGTGTGTGTGTGTGGGGTCTCTCTCTCTCTCTCTCTCTCTCTCTCTCTCTCTCTCTCTCTCTCTCTCTCTCTCTCTCTCTCTCTCTCTCTCTCTCTCTCTCGTATTGTCTTGTCTCCATGCTTGGCGGCGTCGTGTGGGGGCTGGTGTCAGTGGCGGGAGTCGCGGGTCAAGAAGGGAGAGGAGAGGCAATGTTGAGGTGAAATATATGCAAAGAATCTTGCTGGGGAATCAGGGCGGAAGAAATGGCGTAAGAGTGAATGTGACTGAATAGATTAAAGACAACAGAGCGAAGGAGCAAGAGAGAGAGAGAGAGAGAGAGAGAAAGGGAAACGTAAGATAAAAGATTCTGTATACCCGGAGGAAAAGAGGAGAAAGAGAAACAGAGAGAGAGATAGAGGGAGAGCACAAGAAAAAGACGGGATAGAAGTGGACGCGATTTCTCCCGGAGCCTCCACACGCTCAAGATGCGACTCGACAGAAGCAAAAATTCGGAAGATGACTGATCGATCACATGCCTACAACCCCCGCCGCGGGTCACACGGTTCGGTACCCTCCTGCAGCGACACCGGCAAGCAATGCAACGAAGGGCCTGAAGTCAGAGTCAGAAAAGAAGGAGGAAAGAAGGAGGAGACAATAGAAATGCAATAATGTTGATGCTTATTATAAAAAACTACTTTAACAACTACTTTAACTACTACTACACTTTGGAGCACCTCGAAAGTATAGCAGAACACCATTCCTATCTTCCGAAACGAGAAACTTATTCAAAACACCCTCCCAGTCACGTCTTATAAGGCAATCCCTTAATCTAATGATAGATCTTAAATCATTATGTTCTTGGCGCCTTCAGTACTGGGACCCATCTATATCTTGAGTTTTGGGTATGATTAGACGATTTTATTGACATTACAAAGGGTCTATAAAGGTTAGACGATTATTTACTATTTCAATCTCCACATAAATTTCTGAAACTGTATAAAACCGACAAATAACATGCAAAATGAATATGAAAATGCGCCTCAGTATTGAAGGTGTTAACTCTCATAACCACCACTTCAAATGTCTCACGCCTCACACACAGCCACATCCCAGAATTAATCATACTAGGTGAGTCTTGCCAAGGCTAACTAGGACAAGGCAACAAAATTATAGGGTAGTGCCTGTATTTAGGGACGCAGTACATTGTGAAGAGGAGAACGCAGTAACTGTAATAGGGTGGTGTATGTATGTTTGTGTGATGGGGGACGGGGCATGAGGCACAGGAGGGCAGGGAGTGAGGGGGGGGGGGGCACAGAGCTGCTGGCATTAAGGGAAGCATTGCGGAAACGCTTACAAGACTTTAGGGGAGCTCTCTCTAAGGGGGAAACGTGAATATGTGGAAAAATCGTAGCTAACTCTATGCCCTTGTCCTTTAAATCTCTCTCTCTCTCTCTCTCTCTCTCTCTCTCTCTCTCTCTCTCTCTCTCTCTCTCTCTCTCTCTCTCTCACGTGGACGGCCCATGCAGAGCGGGCGGCGGCGGTGAGTGGTGAAACGCGGCAAGCAGGCACCGTAGACTTCTAGAGCAGCTCGAGTGTTGACAAGAGTTCCTTCGACGAGTGTCTTAAGTTTCAAGTACCATGAAGGAACACTTGTCCTACTTCTACTTCTACTACTACTACTACTACTACTACTACTACTACTACTACTACTACTACTACTACTACTGGTACTACTATCTGTTTTATCCTGTTACTTCTAATGTGTCCACTGTTTCTTTCTCTTCTTTCTCCTTTCTCAACATCATGACACCACGGCCGGAGCAAAGGAGGGAAAGGGAAGGGGAGGTGCGGGTCTAGTCGCTATACGAGTATCGAAAACCACTAAATGTTTATCCGCTGGCGGGGTGTGGGTGAATATCGATATAATTCTTGAGGGAACGAAAATGCCAGGGAACAAGTTAAGAGATATTCCTGAGGGCGGTTCTCCTGCGATCTCTCTCTCTCTCTCTCTCTCTCTCTCTCTCTCTCTCTTGGGGTTAGAAAAATGTGTCCTGTGTTAATAGCTGTTGGTAGTAATGGATTTATTTTATTTTAATTTTTTCCTGTTACATATCATCATTATTATTATTATTATTATTATTATTATTATTATTATTATTATTATTATTATTATTATTATTATTATTGCTACTACTACTACTACTACTACTACTACTACTACTACTACTACTACTACTACTACTACTACTACTACTCTTAATAATAACAGTAAGAACAACAACAACAACAGCATTAATAATGATAATAATAATAATAATAATAATAATAATAATAATAATAATAATAATAATAATAATAATAATAATAATAATGAATAATAATAATAATAATAATAATAATAATAATAATAATAATAATAATAATAATAATAATAATAATAATAATAGTAATGCAACAACCTGCGTTAAAACCAGCTTTTGTGATGAGACGACAAAAAAAAAAAAAAAAAAATATCGGGAAAAGAATCCGTACTATAATATATAATCATCGTGAAAGCAATGAGCTGAAATATTACTTTTTAAAGCCACTGATTTTGAGGCAACATCTCATTTACCAGGTACACCGAAAAGCTGCCTGACACAAAGAAGATAACAACTCTAACCAAGCTTGTCATAGTGATCAAATTTAATGAACGCTGAGATATTTCTTTTTTTCCGTAGTTTTGTCGGTTACTATTCCTTGTCAAATACTGCGACGGTCCAGTGTGATATGGTGCCTATCAGATGACCTTTACCTGCCCTGCGTGTGGTTAAAAGGTGAAAAACAGACGTGTTTATTATGGTCGACGTACCTGCTACTCGTGCTAGTCCCGCCAGCCGCTAAAAAGTATCTCAATCTGCATCTGGTGCGATAATGAGCTGCGCATAAAAACACATTTCCTTTTGATGAAATTATTTTATCATAATGAAACGTGATTTTTGAACAGCTTACTTGGAATTCGCAAACTGTGATCCCGCGGGAGAGTTTGTTGATTTCATGTTTTCTGATATTTGCAGTATGAGTTAGGTATCAGTGTGATGAATATCTTAAATAGCGTCAAAGTGTATCTGTCATTCATATCTACAGAAGCTCATTAAAGGAAAAAAAATGAATACATGTGTGAAGTACAGTAGGGCTCCGCAGGGCTTCTTTCTTCTCAAAACCATCAGATCACATCACTACATTACATAGTTAAGAATATGTACTTTACCAATTTAACAATAAGACCAGGAACTCCATCACGTATAAAGAACCAAATACATGAGATCACCAGCCGGAATTACTTTAAAACACTGAAAATAATAACAAACACTAGTCTTCTAAAAACACATTTCTTCGAACAGCACCATTAAGAAACCAGCGAGGCGAGTCAGGGAGGAACAAAACCCTTACTGTCACAAACACGCTCATCAAGCAGCCCCCTTGACCTCGCGTGGCTGGGTCAACCGACAGGTGCTTCCCTCACTCACCCTCGCCTTCCCCTCCCACCTCTCTCACTTCCCCTCGCCTCCCCGCGCCTTGCCGCCCCCCGCGCATCCAGGCGTCCCGAGGCACAGCTGTGGCTTGGCTCAACACACACAATGGCTTGGGGCTTAATTACGTCTAATTACACGAGCTAACTAGGCATGTTTTGCGTGGCCTGTAAAACGAGTTTGCGCGCCGCCCGCCCTCCCAGCTGCTGCTTCCCTTGTTAACATTAGGGTTTTGTGTGCGGGTGTGCTTACAATGATACGCCGCCGCCGCCGTGGCCGTCGCTGCCGCTACCTCCGCCCTACCTGACTCATTAGCAACATGATCTCTTAAGTACTAATGAGGTTGTTACACAGGATTTGTAGCTGTTTGTCAGATTTTTTTTGAAGAAGAAAGCTATGACTATACTTCTCCCTTCTCTTCTCTGCTCTCCTATTCCTTCTCTTCTACATTCCCTTCTGTACCTCTCTCCTTCCCCACGCGCCTCGTTTCCAAGCCACGACCTCATTTCCTACACTCTAAAGCCTCCTACTTGACATTTTCAATCTCATTCCAGCCCCGCAAGAGCCCTCAGGTCCGTGTGGCAAGTCCTCGTCAACTCGTCACTCGCAAACATCCCTTGCCTAATTCTCCTATAGTCCTACGTTCGTTGGAGGAGGAAGAAGAAGAGGAGGAGTAGGAATAGGAATAGGAATAGGAGTAGGAGTAGGAGTAGGAGGAGGAGGAGGAGGAGGAGGTAATGACAGAAGAAAAAGAAGAGAAAAAAGAAAATGATAAAAAAAAGACTACAACAGCAGCAGCAACAGAAACAACAAAAACAACGGTAAATAAAAAAGAGACGAAGAAGAAATAGGGCAGAAGAAAACCAACCTTTCACGTTCCTTCCGAACACACACACACACTCACACTCATACACACACACACACACACACACACACACACACACACACGGAAATACATGATTCTTGCAATGCTTCGAGGCGGGCAGTTTTTGCCACCGATGCAAAAGGAAACTGACAACCTACTCTCCTTGCTCCTGCTGCTCCTTCTTTTTGCCTTCCCTGCTCCTCCTCCTTCCTGCTCCCTGTTCATCCCACCTTCCTGTTTTCCTCCCTTTCTCATAGTGCCCCTCCTCCATCCTCCCTTCCTGCCTAACTCTCCCACAAGACACGCCAGATAACGATACAGTCGCACCCAAGCCGATAACAACACCTG
>CM035188.1:872766-875266 GCA_020233015.1 Callinectes sapidus | reverse complement strand
TGACTCTCTCTCTCTCTCTCTCTCTGCTTCCTTCCTCATTCATCCTTCTCTCCCTCAGTAATTTCCTTCCTCCTTTATCTCTTCCTTCACACAAAACTACATGTATTATTTACCCTCCTCAAAAATATAATAAATGAAAAAAAGAAAGAAAAAAGAAAGAAAAACCTCCTTTCTTTAAGTTTATTTTCTTAAGGACCGGCATTTAAGTAGGGCTTTTTTATTATACCACTTTATTTTCCCTTTCATCGGATCCTTCTTACACAAAATAATGCAATAATGAATAAATAAGTAAATAAATAAGAGCTTCACCCAAAGTCACAGCCAGCACCACCTTCAGTCAGACTCAAAGACCGCCCCGCTCTTCTCTAAATAAATCTTGATCGGCTGAGTAATCTTTCTGGCTTATTAGATCTCGTTTTATTGGGGAGATTTTATTATACGCCGGTAGCTCGTCCTATCTATTCTGTAATGTTAGGAATCATTGACGTTTTATTTAATTTATTCTATTGTGGTGGAGGAGGACAAAAGGGTGCTGTGTGTATGTGTGTGTGTACGCTCTCTCTCTCTCTCTCTCTCTCTCTCTCTCTCTCTCTCTCTCTCTCTCTCTCTCTCTCTCTCTCTCTCTCTCTCTCTCTCTCTCTCTCTTAAACACATTAGATATTTACGTGGATCCAGAGCACGCCTTCTCCGTACACTCCTTCTATTAGCCTAAATAGACCCTTTCCTGCACTGTACCGTTGCTATTACCATCACAATACTATTCCTAGCAGTCTACCGTTAGTAATTGAAATTAATCTGAAGGAAAAATATATTGTAAATCTCTCTCTCTCTCTCTCTCTCTCTCTCTCTCTCTCTCTCTCTCTCTCTCTCTCTCTCTCTCTCTCTCTCTCTCTCTGAATTAAGATCACTCAGCCAAGGGAAAATTTTTTTGGCAGATCCCTCGAACGAGTCATTAATGAGAGATGTGCCTGCCAATCTCCCGCAAGACTGAGAGGAAGGTGGTGGTGGTGGTGGTGGTGGTGGTGGTGGTGGTGGTGGTGGTGGTGGAGGAGTTCTCATGCCACACCGTTTCCCGACAAGTGGTTCTAGTTTCCCTCTTTCCTTCTCTTTGTATGATATTATTTCCGTCATTTCTCTTTCGTATCATCCTCCTCCTTTTTTCTTTTCCTCGTCTTCCTTAGTTAGTGTTTCTGCAGGTTTTCTCTCTCCTCTCTTTCTCTTTCTCTTGTTTCTGTGATTGTATTCTTCTATATTCTTTGTTCTGTTTTTTTTTTTTCATTTGTTTTTCTCCTTTCTTCTTGTCTTTCTCTTCTTTTTCTAATATTATTGCCCGATTTTCTTCATTTCCTCTTTGATCTTTATCGATAGATTTCCCGCATTTCTTTTCTTCTTTTCTCGTGTTCCCTTCTTATCTCTTCCCTTTCCTCCTCCTCCTCCTCCTCCGCTTCTTCACCTGACAGTATTTTTAAAACTTTCCTCTTCTCTTCTTTCTAGTTGCTTCTTCTTTCCAGTTGCTTCTCTCTCCTCTCACCTCCTCTTCCTTTTCCTTCCTCCTTCAACAATTTCAAAGCATCTCTCTCTCTCTCTCTCTCTCTCTCTCTCTCTCTCTCTCTCTCTCTCTCTCTCTCTCTAAGCTGTTATCATTAGCATCACTCAGCGCTATCTTTATCTTTAATTATCCTTCCCTCTCTCTTTCTCTCTCTCTCTCCTCCTCCTTCTCCTTCTTCCTCTCCCTCCTTACCAAGTCCTTCGATCACCCAACCACTAATAGACTGACTCAGCTTTCCTCTCTGCGAATTAAACTTGACTCCATTCCTCAGTCCCTTTGTAATGTAAGTAACGCACAAAAAATATATATATATATATATAGAAAAATTACAAAAAAGTACCCCATACCATTTCTTTCTTTCTTTCCCATTAATTAACTATTCGCAACAATAAAAAAAGAAGGGAAATTAGATACAATTCCCAATGAAATTAAACGTATTAAATGTGAAGAGGTCATCAAGTGTATCAGGATATATATGTATTTCTCAGAGGCCAATTACATTATTCTCTTTTCCCGAACCAAACTCGTTCCTTCTTCCTCTGCTACTCTGAAGAAGGAGAAGGAGGAGGAGGAAGAAGAGGAGGGAGAAGAGGAAGAGGAAGAGGAAGAGGAGGAGGAGGAGGAAGAGGAAGAGGAGGAGGAGGAGGAGGAGGAAGAGGAGGAGGAGGAGGAGGAAAGAGTCTCCTTCGCTTAAGCTATAGGATTAGAACGAGGCAACGGTCCCATTAGAGAACTTTTAGATGAAAATTGACTCTTAATTGTTGAAGGCATTTTAAAGACTCCCCAGGAAAAGCCAAGCGAGTGGAGGAGGAGGAGGAGGAGGAGGAGGAGGAGGAGGAGGAGGAGGAGGAGGAGGAGGAGGGTGCTTCCCCTGCGGCTGCCGGAAGAAATAGAAAGAAATACATGAAAGTGAACCTGCAAACGACGAGAGAGAGAGAGAGAGAGAGAGAG
>CM035188.1:827535-843403 GCA_020233015.1 Callinectes sapidus | reverse complement strand
CTTCCTTCCACTGTGTTTTCCTTCCACCTCCTCCCACAATACTACTAACTAAAATCGGATTAGTCTCACTTCAATATTTGACTTGATCGTACCTTTTCATGATGAACCCAGCTGTTTCTTCCTTTTAGGTACCAAGATACTACTAACTTAATAAAACTGCAATACTCTCATGTAAATATTTGAAAATATTTGACTTTGTATTTCTTTAGGCTGATGACAGATAAGTGCGTTCCTTTCACTTCTATATACACTGCTAACCTAATAGAAATGCAGAGGTATCACGTACGTGTTTATTCTTATCATTATCTTTACAATGAATGCCATTATTTGTCCCTTTCTGTACGAGGGACACTAATATGTAGTTTTGTGTGAAGGAAGGGAGTTGTCTTTACACATTCCCCTCTAAACACAACTCTCTTCCTTCACACAAAACTGCATGCATCAAACTATACATATATTCAGAAAAAAAAGATAAAAAAAAAAAGAAAAAACTCCTTTCTATAAAACTTTTTTATGAACGACAAATAATCAACAAAATAAAGATGAAAATGAACGCACCGAAAGGGGTAAAAAGACAATTAAAGTATAGTCTCGTAACAGAGCTGGAATAGAATTAAACTGTACCATGGAACTGACAAGGGTTCATAATCCCCTACTACCTTTTTTTATAAACTTTAAAGACAATTACCACTTATTTCCATCCAAACTCTCAGCTTGACAAGAGAGGAACCACCCACGCCTCTTGCAATATTACCTGCTTCACCCGCCTTACTGATTGACCCTTGACCCACGCTCCTCGGGCTGGCAACTGTGATGAAGCAGAAAATATAATAAGCAAAAGGTTCCTCTGGGTGATACGGTGCGCTTCTCACGGACAAGGGAACACAGACATGTCGGGCCTGTCTTATTATTACTTCTCGCTGTGTTGTGGTTAATGCTAAGTGGACGAATGGTTGTTGCATGTTGTTCCCGTCCACGTAAACGCTACGGACTGAAGGATTGACAGATGGACGACGGATGGAAGTATTGACGGACGGAAGGATTGACACACATACAGACAGAAGGATTCACGGACACACAGATAGATTAACGGACGAACAGACACAGACACACAGACAAACACACATGCGACGAACACGCAAACTTTGGTGAATATCTAAATGTAGTCACAACATTCCTTTTCTTTTAGTACTAATGGAAGATTAACCCTCCAAAAAATATATATATAAACCCACACGCACATGTTCCTTCCTGCCCTGCCCACTGTCCAGTGCATGACGCTCAGTTTTTGTTCCGTAGCGTGGTTGGTAAAACGCGGCATTCCAAACGCTTACTGTTCGTCCACACTCCGTGACGCAAACATTTACCTGAGAGTTCACGCCACTGTCTCTCTCTCTCTCTCTCTCTCTCTCTCTCTCTCTCTCTCTCTCTCTCTCTCTCTCTCTCTCTCTCTCTCTCTTCCCTTCTTCAATCCAATACTCATAATATTCCTACTTCTGTTGATCACCCTTTATTATTCCTCTTCTCTCATCTTTCTTTTAATCTTTATCTTTTCTTTTCTATATTTATTCTTCAAACCACTCATAATCTTATTTATCATGTTACTCATTCATTATTCCTTTTCTTTTTCCTATCTTTCTTCTCCTTCTTTCTCCTCTCCTCTTAAAAACCACTCCTCTACTCCTTTATTACTCATTCTTCATCATTCTCGTCTCCTCCCTTGCCATATGTCCAATCCTCCCCACCCTTGTCTCTCCCTCCTTCACTCCCTCCCTGCCTCCACCCTATCTCCCTGTAACTGCCAGCTGTGTATCTCTCCCTTTCTTTCCTTCTCTCCTTCACACTAACCTTTCCCCAGTTTCTTACTTCCTAACCGTCTTTCATCCCCCATCTCCCATTATTTGCCTTTCCCCTTTTATCCTGTCATATTTTTTCTCTACTTTTCGATAAAAGTTTTTATATCCATAGCCGGCCCCTCTCTCTTTCCCTTAGTCCTCTCTCAATCTCTCTCTCTCTCTCTCTCTCTCTCTCTCTCTCTCTCTCTCTCTCTCTCTCTCTCTCTCTCTCTCTCTCTCTCTCTCTCTCACATGATGCCTCTTTCCTCTTCCTTTAGCTCATATACTCTTGTCTACCTTCCTCCCTTCAAATTCCTTCCACCTGTTTCGTAAGGGAAGATGTGTGTGTGTGTGTGTGTGTGTGTGTGTGTGTGTGTGTGTGTGTGTGTGTGTGTGTGTGTGTGTGTGTGTGTGTGTGTGTGTGTGTGCGTGCGCAGGAGAATTATTAAAGAGTTGAAAAGTTAAGGAAACTGTGGGTGGATAAGTTTCTTTTTTTTATCACCGTGCTAAAATCACGCATTTTGATATTGCAGTCATCATGCAAGAATTAGTCTAATGCTAGAGGCTGACAGACAGACGAACACACACACACACACACACACACACACACACACACACACACACACACACACACACACACACACACATACACACACGGGAAAGAAATCGAAAACAAATAACTAATTTCAAGTATATACATAACTGCAACTGTAAATAAAACGAAATTGAAAAAATACATAAACACAACTAAAGAAGTGACTGTCTAAAAAATTAATCTGCAATAAAATAAATAAAGCCACCCCCTCCCCCCTCAAACAAGCAACCTATACATCCTCCTAGTGAATTGAACAGGAGGCAAATTAAGAACATAAAAATTCATATGAATTTGCAAGGGAATTGCAAGCAGAAATAGACCTTGGACTCCTCACTAAACTGCCTGAAAGCTAGTAAGGAATATGTACGTCCGGATAATGTGTTGATCAGGGGATTGAAAGTAGAATAACACAGAGTAGATAAGAAATTACTAGGGAATTTCAGATAGCAAAAATATCTTGAGCTCCTCAGTAAACTCTAAAAGGAAGCAAGGAAGACATGCGTCCCGCCAGTGCGTTGATGAGGAGGCCAATGAAAGAGAACACAAGGTAATTTTAAAAGATTACAAAAGGAAAATCAAGCAATATCAGCAAAGGACCTTGAGCTCCTAACCAGTCTGTCTGAAAGCAAGCAAGCAACACAGTACATCCTGGCAGTGCGTTAGTCGGAAAGTGAATAAGGAAAAGAAATTTATAAAAGTTTTCAAGAAGAATAGACAAGCAATACGAGCAATTGACCTTGAGCTCCTCACCAGACTGTCTGAAAGCAAGCAAGCGAGCCGTAATCAAATATTGGCGGCGCAGGATACAGTGACTATCAAGCCACCACGGGGTCAAGGGGGATACCTGTGGCTGGCTTAACTATCACCAAGCACGCGCACACGACGACACCACCACGACACCTGACACGCCGTCCTGTGTGTGTGTGTGTGTGTGTGTGTGTGTGTGTCGGAGGTGGGTTCTCAAGTATCATTTATCCTTGAGATAAAGTAAATCAAATCATGTATTGTAAAAAAAAAAAAATAATAAATAAATAAAATACATCATTAAATTATTCCAGCCCGTTCTGCATCAGCTGAGTGAAGCGGTCTAGTTGACAGACTAACTACTGGAGTTTGGTGTACCTTGCATATATGTTTATTTTTTCCTCTACTGATGTATAAGTAGTAGTAGTAGTAGTAGTAGTAGTAGTAGTAGTAGTAGTAGTAGTAGCAGTAGCAGTAGTCGTAGTAGTAGTAGAGTAGTAGTAGTAGTAGTAGTAGTAGTAGTAGTAGTAGTAGTAGTAGTAGTAGTAGTAGTAGTACGTAGTAGTAGTAGTAGTAGACGTAGTAGTAGTAGTAGTAGTAGTAGACGTAGTAGTAGTAGTAGTAGTAGACGTAGTAGTAGTAATAGTAGTATATCAAATATGGTACATAATGCAGTAGTATGTACCATCGCTACCATATAATGTTATATAAGGGAAATAATGAGATGATGAGGCAAGGAAAACAGAAGGAATAAAAGACAGTGATCAATCTAAACATGAAGTAGGTTGAGGGTAAAACTTTGACCTTTACTATTCAAATGTATTTACATATAATTATATATGTCACCCTATTCCCCAGGGGCTTATAGCCTCACTGATGCAGCGCCAAAAACACATGAAAACAACCAATTAACCTCGATTTCTCCCACTTACTGCATGATATACTTCAATATTATTCTTTTAAGTCCATTGTTCTACGAAGCAGCTTTCTGTAGATGGCACTACTGATGATTATCGGTTGAAAAGAGAGAGAGAGAGAGAGAGAGAGAGAGAGAGAGAGAGAGAGAGAGAGAGAGAGAGAGAGAGAGAGAGAGAGAGAGAGAGAGAGAGAGAGAAAGGAAAAAGAGAAAAGCGAGATAGAAAACCGTTTTGTGCAGTTACATTTTATTTCATTTGTTTCTTTGCCTGGATATCGGTTATACTGTTTACTCCCCCCTCTCTCTCTCTCTCTCTCTCTCTCTCTCTCTCTCTCTCTCTCTCTATCTGGTGGTAAGAGGTAGTATATTTCTAATGACGTATAATTTTCCCCTATTACATTTTTTGTACAAGTATCTTTTTTCTGCTGACATGAAGACGAGCCATATGAAGTGTGAAGAAAAGAATATATTTGCTGCCGGAAAATGTAAAGCAAAAAAGGTTCCTGAAGTGATATGCTGTTCCTCATCTCACCTCACATGGTATCAAGGAGATGAAAGAAGAGGGAAAAAAGTTTTCAGTATAGTCATAATGTTTTTACTGTGGTGATTTCCTAGTCTCTTAATTATCTTTTTTTTTCTTACAGCGCTATATTGATTTTGTTTCTGTTTCAGTAATTCCTCATTTAATTTCTTATTCACTGTGTCATTTTTTTATAGTTACTCGATTTCACGCATATACAAAATCAACTTACGCTCTTTACCATCGCCTCCCAACTGTGCCTGCTCGGGCGATCCTCCTTCCCACCACCTGAGCAGCTATCCAGTAATATTTTCACCACCGCCCCGGCCTTCACTCACAAATCACAGTCCGCCACCAGACAGACACATCGATAAGGGATGTCATAATGGAGCAGCGGGAGGCGAAACAAGACAGGGAAGCTGTAAAAGGCCCACCGGCAAACCTGTACTGATCCACACCATTGCTTCAGGCACTGTACAGCTTAACCTACCTGCATAGCTGAGTGATGCGCGCGCGCGCGCGCACACACACACACACACACACACACACACACACACACACACACACACACACATGTACAGATACATGCACAGATACACACACACACACACACACACACACACACACACACACACACACACACATGCAAGGATAGCAAATTCTATCATTGGCTAGTGTGCTGATTGCTAGCTTCAAAGCAATACATATAGTTTTTTATTTTTTAAAATTTTTATCAAACTTCAAGTACGTAAAATTATGAAATCATGTATGTTCTGATTATCAAGCCTGCCAACACTAGTCAGCACACCCTTTACTCTCCTGTATGCTCCCACCGCAGCAAGCAGCCGAGGGCGCTGAGGTGTGATTCCAGGGGAGGCGTAAGTGGCGGGAGGCCCACCGCCGCAAGGGAGGAAGATAATTTTGAATGCAAGATAAAGCATAGAACACGTGAACCTGCTCTCTTCCTCCACGCCAGTGTGCATCTCAAGGCAAGACGCAGTTGTTTGACATGGAAGTTAGAGGTTCATTTACCCGTGGCTGCTTGGCGTCGACCTTGACCACAAATATGTCACTGTCCCTACTCTCACTGGCCTGTCAACCCTTCGTTACCCGTCGACTCTTGCACCCAGGACCGACAAAAAGACGGCTCCTCACGAAAGACAGCTGCCGCCTCGGCCAAGTGCCTCTCCGTCTCGGTAATGGCTGCAGAGCGGAAGACATCAAGACAAGAACCCCTTATTTATGAAGCTAAGCACCAGTTATTGCAGCGTGACTGCGCCAGTCCCTACCCACAGCCTCGCCCAGTGCTCTGAGGTGCAGCAGCGGCCTCACCTTTCATGGTGGAGATGTGCTCCTGGTAGCGATGGGAGCGCAGCCTGAACACGCCAGGGACATCGTCGTTACCCTCCTCATACTGGGCGGATCGTGATACCCAGGACGGGACGCTGCCCTCTAGGCTGGGGGCATCCTCGCTGCTCGGGGTAGAGAACAGTGAGTCCCTGGAGGCGGTGCGGGAGGTGAGGACGTACTTGGTGTAGGAAGGGTCTCGGTCGCGGATCAGGACCCTCGTGGTATGTCGCTGTACTTCGCCGCGGGCTCCGTCACTCTCCCACTGCACGGAGTTGACGGCCTCCATGGTGAGCCCCTCATCGGAGCTCTTGGAGTCCATACTGGACTCCTTCACACGCTCGTCTGAGTCACGTCGCTTGGTAGAAGTGTGTCTGGGAGACGCGTCCCCCGCGCCTGCGTCCCGCTGCTCTCCCGCCGCTGACGAGGCTTGCAGTTCAGTGCGTGACTTTCCAGAGGCAACGGAGGAGTCGTCTTCTTCATCCTCCAGGATCCGTTCGACTGAAGGTGTTCTCGAGCGGTGGCGCGTCCTGGGACCTGACGGAGTCCTGCTACGGGCGTTGTGAGAGTCTAGGGAATCAGGAGGTGGAGACGTAGCTGCTCGCTCTGATGGCAGGTGCTCCGAGGGCTCCGGTGAGGGCGAGGAGGTGACGGTTCGCTCGATGGTGCGGTGAACAACCACACGGCTGTACTTCTTCCGTGTGCCGCTCTCAATACTCTCCCGCTCCTCCTCCTCGACGCGTTGATAGCCTTCTTGGCCAGCACTTGCAAGATCTTCTTCTTCAAAATCTTTGCTGGTGGTTTGAGTCTCAACGCGGGGCTCTCCGTCAGGGCTGTCCCACACCAAGGTGGTGTGAGTAGTGGTGGTGACAGCGGTGGCAGCTCCGTCGCGGCGTTCAGCTTTCGCAATCACCTCCTTCTCTAGCACATGACGCCTGGGTGACAGGCTGCTCTCCCTGCTTTCCCGTTCATCCCCGCTGGCGGCACGGCTGCGGACGAGCATGTCCCTCTCCAAGCTGGTGTCGCGGCTGGATTTCGGTACCGGGGAGCGGCGCAGCTGAGGCCAGTCAGGTGTTGGGGAGGCCAATCGCTGGCGAACCTCCTGGCGGTGACGCTCCAGTCTCTGTTCGATGGTGTCTGCCAGAGACGTCCTGCTGCATGTGGAAGACTCCAGGGACTCTGGTGTGGAACCGCGTCGCCCAGCCGGTTCAGAGGATGCCTTGCTCCGCCGCCGCAGCGTAACCCACTCCCGGGTGGGGAACGTGTCACTCCCAGATCTCATCCTTCGTCGTTCCTCAAGGCGCCGCTCGATGTCCTCGGCCAGTGTGGATGTGTCTAGATCCTCCACAAACTCCCATTCATCTTCACTTCGGGAGGAGGACCGCCTCGGTGTCCCTTCTCTGAGCGGGCTGGCAACATCTCGGCGAGGCCGCTTCTCTTGGCCAGGCCCCTCATTCCATTCGGCGAACACTTCCTCAGCCACTTCAACTTCCGGTGATTTGGTGCCCTCCCTCGACACGGGGCGCCGCCGCTCCAGCGAGGGTGATCTGTTCTGCCCCCAAAACACCTGCTCGAAGAAGGACACCTTGCTGAGCAGAGAGCGTTTGTGTTTTTCGGTGCGGCCACGATCATCACCGCCCTGGGAGGCAGGCTGTTTTCCGGGGCTTTTGTCAGCCATGGCTGCGCAGGCCCGTGCTCACACGACGAGCAGCCGCGTGTAGGGAGCCGGCTCGCGAAAGGACGTGCACTCCTAATCACAGTCGGGGTCACACTGTGCCCTGCCGGCGCCACCAGTGCTGGGTGGGTCAGGCTCACCTCCCTGAACCCCCACAGGCTCCTTTACCGTCACCGCCCTCTTGACGCCCATAAAAGCTTCTTTCCAGAGCTTCCTCAACATTCTTACACGCATTTTTAACTTGAAGCAAGCAGGAATCGCTTAATTAAGGAAAGAGGAGGAAGTCTCAATGCATGTCATTCCACAACAAGGCTGCAAATAAGCACATACACATTATCCCCTCAGTCACAAGCTGCGCGGTATGTGAGGCGCTGCGCTGCCACACGCACGAGGTGCCGCACTCCTCATTATCGGTGTTACAAAAGCCATGTCTTTGCCAACTAGCAACACATCAAGCTATCAATGCGCATCACTATAACAGTAACTTACGGACACTTCTTCATGAGCACCCCTCAAATAATAAACCCTTGAGTACGAGTGCAGTGGAGGCTGGGGCAGAACACTACACATGAGAGGCAGGGGAGGGAAGAGAAGGGAGAGAAGGTTCCATAATTTCCCAGCCTACCCAAACTGTTACAACTCTGTCTTTCTCCTTTTAATACGGAGTGATAACTGTTACATCACAGTACAACTGGTCACTTTGTAAGCGGCGAAAAACATCTTTCATAAATAAAGAACTAAAAACTGTAAAAGACATCATGGCATATCGGACGGGTTATCTCCAAACCCATGGCACCCCTGCGCCCTTTACCGCCCCACCTGTGTCCACTTTTGCCGCGCCGCTAGGCCTGGCGTGGAGGTACACTCATTGGGCGGGGAGAGATTTCAACAGCAGGTTGAAGCGTGAGCATTATTGAGAGAAAAAGAGGTGGGAGGGTGGCTCTTACACTCTCTATTCTTTCCCACTCCTTTCACTTTTTCCAGCATCTCTAACTAGCGGTCATTACTTCCTCTCAGCGTCGCCTTCCTTCATCGCCCCTCTCCCCACGTTAACTTTCCCTTCAGCTGTCCCTTGAACCACAACCCCCCGTGTCGACACCTTCACCCGATAAGCCTGAACTGAGCACCCATGACCAACCTCCAACTTTAATCGACCTTTCTTCTCCTACCTAAGGCACTCGACCCCCATGACCCGCCGCGCCCCATACTTACAGCATCCCTAAAACGGCCGAGGGATGCTGGGAGCCGCAACCTTGGCTGCTCTTCAGGGATGGACTAACACAGACGAGGCTCATGTATACATAAGTACGGTGTGGTGTGCCTTTAAGGTGGTGCGTACGTACGATCACTGCTGCATGTAGATGGAGAGAGAGAGAGAGAGAGACGCACGCACACACCTTTCGTATTTGTGAATCTTTAAACGTTTCTATTTCTTTCTGGAGATCCTGTGTCTGTGTGTTGGCGATATCCTTCGTCTTGTTATCGTCGTCTTCCTCCATCACGCTCCTTCCTTTGGCTCCATGCATCACTTTGTTCATAATCACCACCTCAATCTTCATCTGTCTTGCCTGCCTTCATCACCACCTGTATCATCATCTTTCATTCACTTTTACCTCCGCTCACCATCTGTCACCACCTGACTTCCACACTTCCTTCACTGCCACCTCCGCAAGTCACTGTGCACTGATTTAATAACACTCCATGCAATATTTCCCTTCTCATACTTAACGTGTCACTCTTTCCCTCCAAAAAATAAGTGATCGTATATCGGGTCATTCGTGCTGGTTATGAATGTGGTTCTCACGCTATTGATTAAGTAATTTTGAGGCGATGTGACTCTTGCGTTTCAATGAGAGGTGGGTGGAGAGGTTTGTGTTGAAATCGATGCAGGAACACTAGTAGTAATAGCAGCAGCAGCAGCAGTAGTAGTAGTAGTAGTAGTAGTAGTAGTAGTAGTAGTAGTAGTAGTAGTAGTAGTAGTAGTAGTAGTAGTAGTAGAACAGGTACGTTGGCAGACTTTTTTTTCTCTCTCTCCAACAAAGTGTAGTCTGTCACTCACCTTGACGAGAACATTTTCCTCCCTGCACTTCCTGGTTTTGGTAGGAAGCCCAAGTCAACATGCTCGGCTTTGAAAGAAGTCAGAGAATGGCCAATCACCAGCCAAGAACATCGCCCGTCCATGCAGTGTTACCATGTCTGCGTGAGTCCATGAGGGAAAATGAACCATAAAGCAAAAGGCAGCAGTGATGGAAGCTAACTTTCTTTTCCTCCTAGTCGTTCTTCCCTCTCCCCCTCCTCTCCTCTCCTTAGTGCTATAAAGTGCATTAAATCATGGCTATTGTATTCTCTCTCTCTCTCTCTCTCTCTCTCTCTCTCTCTCTCTCTCTCTCTCTCTCTCTCTCTTGTTCTTTCTCTTTCTTTCTACATTCATTAATTCATTCCGTTAGTTATTCACTCCTTGCTCCTTTATTTAGTCCGTCAGGAAGGAAGGAAGGAAGGAAGGAAGGCAGGCGGTCAATTAGTAATCAGTCAGTCAGTGAATTAAGAAGTCAATAACACCATATGATCTTGTTATTCTTACATCTTCCCCCTTTCATTGTTATTTGCTCCATCTTTCCTTAATAACTCATCACTGTACGACTTCTTTACTTCTTCCATAGTTACCTAATATCCTTAAACTGCAAAGTATACTCGTTTTCTTGCATTCCTTTCTCGCAGATGCTAATGAATATCCCATGCATTAATTTTGGTGTTAATTTATCTTGTATTGCAGTGGAAGAATTTAATTAGTCAACGTAATCTAATCTAACGTGATCTAACTTAACCTAAGCTAACCTAACCTAACCTAACCACACACACTTACCCATTCATGCCCTCTCACCCACTTTCACCCACACACTCACCCATACCTTATCACCCACGCTTACCCAGACATGCCCTCTCCCCCACGCTCACCCACCATTCACTCACCCATGCCTTATCACCCACACTCACCCACCACTCACCCATATCCTCTCCCCCACACTCACCCATCTCTCACCCAGTAACTTTCTCTCACACAGGGTCGCAGCATCACACTGTCCAACGCTGATCATGACGTAGAGGGCACGTATATCTGTACTGCCAAGAACGGCCTGGGACACCCCTCCTCCACGGACATGACCATAGAGATACAGTACCCGCCAGATGTCACCACTGAGGAGGCAAGGGCTTGTTTTGGTTTGGTTTTCTCAAGTATAGGGAGTAAATATAAGCTCAGACAAAGTAAGAAATATGCAGGAATCAAGACAAAGCTAAGTTAGAAGAGTGAACGTAAGGAGCAACAATTATTATTCAGTTAGGAACATAAAGGTCAAGGAAACAATAGGCTTAGAAAAAGTGAAGAGTATGCAGGATCTAAGAAAGCCAAAACTAAGAAGAGTGAAGGTCAGGAGCAAAAAAGGTCATTCGATTAGGATCATATAGGAAGGTCAAGCAAGATGAGTATATACGGTAAGCTCAGAATTAAGTTAAGAGCATGCAGGATCTAAGAAAGACAAAACAAGACTAAGTTAGAAGAGTGAAGGTCAGGAGCAAAAAAGAAAATCTAGTTAGGAGCATATAGAAAGGTCAAGCAAAGGGAGTTTATACAGTAAGCTCAAACAAAAGTGAGGAACATGCAAGATCTAAGAAAGACAAGACAAGACTAAAGAGAGTGAAGGTCAGGAGCATGTATTGCTAAGCTTGGGATCATATGATGAAGCAATACAAAATTCATACATTGAAAACCCACGATTATGTAGCCAGACGTACATCACTAAACATATCACACGCTGCTATTTTTTCATCTATACAATGTGAACTTTCACGGGAATTTATGGGCTAAAGCAGACGACCTAATAGTGACCTCCTGTCTAAAAGCTCACCCAATTTGGGAACCGTTACCCCGAATGGATGCCCAATCTCCCATCAAACCGTGACCAGGATTCGAACCCTTCAGAGTTTACTATTGAAAGGGATGTGAAAGATCAAGAAAACTGGTCAACTCCTGCATTAGAAAGGTGGATAGAATAGGAGTGAGACAGTGGAAGGTCTTGTGCAACCGAGTGAGAAAGGAAGGCATGCATTTAGCTTCAGAATAGCGATAGAAGATAGCAAGAGACGCAATGTTGCAGTGATGAGAGAGAGAGGCTGAAGGCTGTTAGGTATATTGCTAATCTTGAGTCCACTGTGTGTGTGTGTGTGTGTGTGTGTGTGTGTGTGTGTGTGTGTGTGTGTGTGTGTGTGTGTAGGTGTGTGTGTGTGTGTGTTGTCCTTTAACTTTCCTGATGTTTTCCTCATTTTCATATCACTTTCTAGAAACAATGCTCATATAATCACTTTCTTAATGTTCTCTTCACTCCTACGTTACTTTTATGCCCTATCACAGTCACATCACTTCCCTTTATTTCTCTGACGTCTTCACCACCATATCACCACCCTATCTCATCACCGTACCACTCCCCTCCGCACCACACCACTTCCTGCCCTACCTCATCTCACTAACTCTTCACCACACCTCATGACCACACACCTGAACCCGTATTAATGAAGACCCTTAAGTATGTAGGTTTCTCTTAGACAAATTTCTAGTCTTAAAATCCATCTTAACCTCCCGAAATTGGTACTTTACTTTAGCCATTATCTCATCAGTAGCTTATAACTTACTGCTGATGAGATAATAACTAAAATACACCAATTTTAGGAGGTTAAGTTTTTAAGACTAGAAATTCGTTTAAGAAAAAGTTACATGCTTAAGAATCTCTGTTAACACTGCCCCTGACGCCTCCCCCAACAGTCACTGCTACACACTGGGGTGGGGCGGTACGTGGAGCTGGTGTGTCGCGTCCATGGCCGGCCTATCCCCACTGTGTCTTGGACGAAGCACGGGCGGCCACTCTTATCGGATCACTACACCTTCTCCCACGACGCCCAGCACCGCCACACCCTCACCATCCAGGAGGTGCAGGAGGATGACTTTGGAGAATACACATGCACGGCGGAGAGTCCCTTAGGGCGCACCAATACCTCCATCAGGCTGACAGGTAAGCAGGTGTCATAAGGTGCTCCTAATGACACTTACAAAGAAGTGAGGGTTTTTGAATGCAAGACTGAAAATGATTATTGGTAAAAAAAAATGTGGTTGAAAAAAAAGGTCCATTTAGGTGTCCGTCCCTTAAAAAAAAATAATAGAAATGAAGTTTTTTTATTTTTTATTTTCATTTTGGTTGAAGAATGCATGTGCTGGTGATGTCAGATATTAACAGGTAAGACAGGTGTAAAAGAGTACAGTTCATGACAGGCACTAATTAACAGGTAAGGCTGGGCTGAATGGGGGTGAGTGTACAGATATAGAGGGCCGTATTAAGAAACGCTTTGCACTCTCACCACAATATTTTTTCCAAGGCTACAGAGATGATTAACGGGTTTTCAAGAGTTTTTTATAACTAATAAAGTTGAAATATTATTATTCTGCCTCTAGAACCGTAAAAATCCATCTTAGAAAAATCGTGTACATTTAAATAAAGCCTTGTGAAATAGTGAAGGTGAAGTAAAGAAGTGCTTACGAGACAGAGACTCGCTTTAGAATTAGCAGGTAATATATTGGTATTGATATTGACAGTTTTATTACTCTTGGTCTTATAACAATTGTACGTAATTTAGTTGACAATAAATAGAAGCTTTAGTAGGGTATATAAGACAGGTGAATATGCAGGTACTCACAGGTACATACAGGTAACAGGTCATACAGGTATACACGGTTGTCTAAGGATATGGAATGTACAGTATTTATACTTGCATTCATATATTATACGTAGACCTCAAACTTGCATATATACATACATACACACGTACATGCGACGCTAACTCTCCCTCAGGAATTTTTTCACATGTGCACCGTCCGTTACTGTTGATTACATGCACACACACACACACACACACACACACACACACACACACACACACACACACACACACACACACCCCCCCCCTCAGGAATTTTTACGTGGACTACCACTTCTGATTACACACACACACACACACACACACACACACACACACACACACACACAGTAATCAACAAGGCCTATATATAACTTTGCCCGCCGAACACTGCACTGAATATGATACTCGTGGCTTTACTTCCGTCAGAGTTACCCGAGTTTAGGACCGCCTGTTGCATATTCCGGGTCAAGTTATTCCCCTGCATGGCGATGAGAAGAGAGTTTGGAGACTGTATCACCAGAAAAGAGAGAGAGACGAGGGGGGGGGGGGGTATATGTATACTAAAGATCCATATTCAGAAACGCTCCTCTCTCTATTTTCTATTTCTTATTTCTATTTTCCAAGGCCACACAAGTACAAGCCAAGTTTTTAGGGCTTTTCTCCTGTCATTTATGTAGTGATCTTATTAATTTGTCATTAGAACCATGTATACTAAAGGAAACTGGTCAGAAACGCTCCGCTCTCTCACCACAACTATTTTCAAGGGCCTCCCTGAAATCGACATTAGACTCGATACTGAATTTGCTCCTTCTTCTCCTTCCCCACTCGTCACGCTTCCTCTTGTCTCTGTGGGGGGAGAGGGCAGATAGCAGGTCACGGTCACAAACCAATCAGGGCTCATTTTACAGAAGAGGTCGGCAGACACGTGTCCAACCGTTTATTGAAAAAAAAAAAAAAAAAGAAAAAAAAAGAAAGAAAAAAAATCGATTAATTACAGTTGATTTTCTTGAATTTTATGTTGTGACTGTACGTGTACGTTGTGCGTGTGCGTGTGCGTGTTTAAGAGTAATAGGAGTAAAATGAACAACAATGAAATCAGCTTTTCAATGAATATAATGAAATGTAAAGCCAGTCACTCATTACCTTTAGAAGTGTAGACACTGACTCCTTTCTTTTTTTCTTTTTTAGTCTGCTGCTACAGTACTAATCTTTCATATGAGCCACTCAGACATAGTTTTCGCGGTCAAGTTTAAGCGTAATGAAGGTGGGAGGGAGAGAGGAGGGGGGGACCGTACCCCACCGGGGCGCCCCCACCAGCAGGATATTGTCTTTGCTTCTGGACTGTTTATTTGAGATCAATAGTCACATTTAAGGCTTTTTATGAGTACTGTGGCGTGTTTGGAGTGATTTGCGTGCGTATGTGTGGTGGAGGTGGCTGTGGGGGGCGGTATTGGGGGGGTAAATAAGGGGGCATTTCTGCACTAAATTTCTTGCAACGCCCAATGCACTTTTTTATTAGAGGTTGTATTAAGTAATTATTAATCGCAAAAGATAGTTCATATACAGTGATGTTTTGTGTGTACTGTTGAGTGAAGTGAGTGGAGAGGAACTGTGTTATTCAGCGGTGTCAATATTACATTAAAAACTTCATTATCAGCCTCTCAACAGTTTATTTCTGCCTCTGAATCACACCAAAGTGTTAAAAATAATGAAGAATAATGGATCGATTATTTTAAAATGTGTTTTGGTTCCGTTGAATTAGCAGTTAGGGGGTATTTAACGAGTGTTCAAAAGTATCATATTTTCAAAAAAACTTTTTTTTTCCGTAGAATTTCTTAAGAATTTGTCTTGATAGGAGTGTGTTTGTACTTTGGGAATTAGTTATCCTATTTATCGCGTCGAAACAGATGCAATAGATTGGTCTGTCATCGTTTTATCGAGGGGTCATTTTCAAAATGGTTTGCGCTACGTAAATATTGAGTTGTGACGTCATCAGCTGTGACGTCATCAGCTGTGAGTGACGTCACTGGGTGGTGGGCGCCTCCCTGCCCAGCCCCCCCCCCCCTGCCTTGCTGACTTATATAGCAGGAGTTACTGTATGTCTACCGTGTGTGTGTGTGTGTGTGTGTGTGTGTGTGTGTGTGTGTGTGTGTGTGTGTGTGTGCAGAGTCAATAGGCTGGAAATAATTGGTGGAAATTTATTGGTATATTTATGTTTGATACAGGTGGTGAGTGTAGTCTATATATTCTTGGTAGTATATGGCTAGTGAGGGTATGATCACCCTCTACCTACACAGATCGAAGCCTTCGGAGGCAGGGAGGTGGATGCACTTTTCGGGCAGATGAATTCTTTAAGAGTGAAATGGTCGAGAAGTGCAGCCAACACGCGCTTGACTTTAGCTTAGCTGAGTTCTGCGGGTGTGGGCATATGGGCAAGTTAGCTGTCTACTGCCAACTGTAACGCTGTGGCGAAGTGTTCTTTAATTTCAGC
>CM035188.1:778691-791191 GCA_020233015.1 Callinectes sapidus | reverse complement strand
TTTTTACCTCGTCTATCGTTATCACTCAAATTATAGTAAATTACCTACATCGTTAGTGGCTTCTTTGATATGAGGCATCGTTTTTCTACTGTAGAATTGGATATTATTTGTGTTTTAGAAGTCTTACTAGTTCAGATTTAGGCTTGGGCTCGGAAGATGAGAGGAGAAACTAGTTATTCATGTCTTTTTACACGTATATGAAGCTGTCTGCGTTGATTAATTGTTATATCCTATCGTAGTAGGCTATTACATTTTGATATTACGTTGGTTCTATGGGAGGGTAGGGTAAGGCAGGGAGGGAACAGCACGTGCGTCACTAAGTAATGCAGATTGTCATTACGTCATTACTCGCAATTATTCTTCATCATTAAGTAGTATTAGCACTAGTTTCAATTATGTGATGAGTAACGTTCACCATCCAAGTGGGACGCAGTGGAGGTTACGTGCGTACCAATTATTTTACTATCATTATACTAAGCGTTACCATACTTTGTTGAGCTGTACAGAATTATTGGTAGAACACAGTGTTTGTACACCTTGCACATAAGTGTAGATATAGCGTTTATTTTTTTATTTGTGTTACTCTAGTTTATCAAATTATTAAGTAATATTCTATAAGGCTAAACAAAGGTCTAGTAGAAGAGCTTAGATAAGAAACTGCCTGTATCATTCCTGTTAATTCTAAAACATACGTAAGTTGGTAGACTACAACAGGCTTGCACAACGTTGTTTCATGCTTTCATTTCTACTTTTACTTGATGCTACATAAATCCTTGTTAAATTATCGCAAAATAAGCCTTGAAACACCAGTAACCTCCGCTAAACCTTACAATAGCAGCGTGGAACCTCGAACTGATTACGAATGCAGTCTCTTCAAAGATTCACCCACTAAAAAATTCCTCTTCCTCCTGCTACGACCTGGAACGATGGGTAACTCAGCAGAACGCCACAGGGAGGATGATAACTGCCTGCACTACTTGCTGTGTCACCCACGGAGAACAAATCTTTAGAGCGTTATGATATTCTGGAGAGGAAGTCAGTTCATGGTAATAACGGTAAGGTTACGGCAGCGTGGCGTGAGGTGCTCTCTGGCAGTGATTATAATGAATAGCGTTTATTTGGCAGCGTTACCAAACATGTTCTCGAGCGTGTATGTACATAATAAACGAGCATCGGCTGGAGGTATTTGACCCCCTTGATAAATAAGAGCGTGAATTAGCATAAGTGATGAAATTTACTTATAGCATCATAAATAACGTAATTGTGTCTGGAATAAGGGAATGATAAATACACGGGCAGTTATTTAAATAGGCGTGAGGAGCGAAGAAGATTCATTTAGCAACGTTTGTGAAGAGGTAAATAAAAGAAGAGTAAGGAAATAATGAGGAGGAAAGTATGTGGGAAAGGAAGGAAGCTTGAACATTTAATAAGAGGAAATCCAAGCACAAGATAATACTCTCTTTTTTAACAAACCAAACACACACACACACACACACACACACACACACACACACACACACACACACACACACACACGGTAATAGTAGTAGCAGTAGTAATAGTATAACGTAACATTAAACCTATACACTAACCAATCACACACCACAATTCCTTATAATTTCCAGACAAAACAGAAAAACAGCTTTCACATCCAAGTTTGAGGTGTACATAACAATATACATCACGAACACAACACTATAAAAGGAAAACAGAAGACAACAACACGAGTACCACAGTAACTAACAGATCTCCCACCAAGTTACCCCAGCAAAGCAACAGTGCGGGTCTCAGTGGGAGTTTCATGAGGCGGAAAGACACGAACGAGGGAAGGGGAGACGCGTACAGGACGGCAGGAGAGCTACGGGGTGAGAATATGTGGGAGGGGAGTCTTCCAGGTGTCCACAGAGCCCCAGGTAAGTTAACGGCGCCGGGAACCCTTACTGGAAGCCAACCTGTAATTAACCAAACGTGACCGAGTGACTGTAGGTGAGGGGCTGTGAGTGGGTCTGCAGGGACGGTGTGTGGGGACGAAGTGATCAAGGCGGTAAGAAGTAAACGGTAGGCGGAGGCTGATCAAAGAAGGGTAGGTTAGGTATTGATTGTGTTGATAGCGAGTGTTCAGAAAGAAAGATGGGAGGGGAGGGAGAGGGGAGTTAGAATTTCACACACACACACACACACACACACACACACACACACACACACACACACACACACATGTTGCATTTGGCAGACAGGGAAAGACAAACCAATTGACAGACAGGCATGCAGATAACCAGACACAAGGGTTAAACAAATACGAGAAAAAATAATAATAATAATGATATGATAAGCAATGACATATGCACATAAAGAGGAAAGATAACCAGACAGTGAAAGACAGAGAAAGGAAAAACAAACAGACGGACACACTAAATAAATACAAAGAAAAACGAAATATTCTCAACAAACATCATAAACATACAGCAATCTCTCAACAGTTATACACCACAGCACACCACCACACCACACCACGACCACGACCATCACACCCACACACAGCATCACCAAACCACACCATAGCAACGATCGGTGTGTAGAACTAGAGTACCTCAGCTGTCTTTAACCGCCGAGTAATGAGCTCATAGTGGCTAACGAGACTGTGGGGCCGTAACGTCATCTGTCAATGTTACCACAAAGCATGGCACAAACAACGGTGTGGCGCCTCGACCAGTCTATATATGCTGCGGGTGATTAGGGCTCCTCAGTCCGTTGTTTGTCTTTTATTTGTAATTTGTCTAAAAAATCACGTACAGTAGATAGGATGACAGTCATGTAAGTCAGTGTAGGTTGATATAAACAAATATGGTAGAAATATCTTATCGAATCACGTTCCGCTTTACCATTGACTGTTTGAGGATTGACATCTTTAGCAGACATTTTTCTTTTTCTTTTTTTTTTACCAGAACTTCTCTTATATAAAAAAAAAACTACCATCATTTATAGAATAACGCATCTACAATTGATCAAGAAGAAAGATTTGAGATTGTCAATTCAACCACCAGTATAAAAGAAAAAGAAACTATGAACTCAAATCTCTTCGTTCCTCCGTCTCAGTTTCGTCTTTTTTTACAATCATTTATCTTTCCTTAGCATTCCTGAGTGTGTCTAGTCCCCAAATCGAGCGTCACTGTGAGATGAGAAAGCGTAGCGGGATCCGAGAGACAAAAGTTCGTTTCTTTCTTACTGAATCCAATTTGATCGCCTCCCACAATAATGGAAGTGGGGGTCGCGATTGTCTCTCACGCAACGGTCCATAGCAATATAGATTTTAACTTTTTTTCATCTACGGAAGAAACAATGATGTGTCCTTTTTGCGCTTTCCGGAAATAACCTTCTCTGCTCTAGTAACTGATTCATTTTTCTTGGTGAATGGGTGAGACTAAACGGAATTCCCTACTTAATTATTGCACGTAATTATGCAAAGTGAAATGACTGCAAAGCCCCGTTCGGCGTGGTAACGGGACAAAAGCCAAGCGCGCAGGCAATTATTGAGCGCAGGAAAACGCTTACCGCCCTGACCACACACTCCCACACACCTGAGACTCACGGAATCTGATCTCCTCCCTCACTCTCTCACTCTCTCACTCCCTTCCTCCCACAAAGATAACAGGGAAAGGTACCGGTCACTTCTCAGATCGTGGTTGTGTTGCACGACAATAACCACAACTACCACCACGACGATGAGAAAACAAGTAGATAAGTAACGGCTAACACTCCCTTACCTCCTCACACGGTGCTGTCCATCAGGTTCTCCCACAAAGATAACAGGGAAAGGTACCGGACACTTCTCAGATAGTGGTTGTGTTACACGATAATAACCACAGCCACCACCACGACGATGAGAAAACAAATAGATAAGTAACGGCAACAGTAGCAACAACAACAGCGGCATCAGTATCAAGAACAATAACAACAATAGCAGTTACTATAACCGTGGTGTTTATAGCACAGCGGGGGAAAAAATATAAAAGAAAAAAAAATGTGAGTAGTAGACGTGAGGAAGATGACATTAGTGCAGCAACAGCAACAGCAACAACAACAACAACAACAACAACTACTACTACTACTACTACTACTACTACTACTACTACTACTAATAATAATAATAATAATAATAATAATAATAATAATAATAATACTTCTAACTTCTACTACAATTACACAAACAATAATAATAGCAATACATTTAAGGCGATGATTACTGTAAATGGCGTCGGAAGCAGTAGAAGCAAAACTCGACAGAAGAATTCATACAGTTTTTATTTCCTTGCCTTTCCTTTTAGCAATGTTCAGCGTAGGGTTTGAAGAGACTGTTATGCAAAGCTAAGTCTTCCTGCCGCAGGTGAGCTGGATGAGGTGGCTGTACGGACTGCTATCTTTAATGAGAGAGAGAGAGAGAGAGAGAGAGAGAGAGAGAGAGAGAGAGAGAGAGAGAGAGAGAGAGGAGAGAGAGAGAGAGAGAGAAGCGCGCATGATTCTGCACTTATTCCACTCCGCTCACTCTGAAATATTAAAAAAAAACTCCTCCTACATTTTGCAAACCCTTGTTCGTATTTTCTATCACGACTTAGAGTAAACCACTTGGAACACTTCACTTGTCATGGCGAAGCTTACATTTCACTGGAGACTCTTGCTTCTTTTGTTATTTACTTTTCAAATCCTTCATTACTGAGACGCATTTTTTTATTCTTACCAAGAGTTTTGGGTGTGATCAAACGATTTCATTGACATTAGAAGTGGTCTATGAAGGTGAGAAGATTATGGCCAGAGTCTGTACTATTCTATTCCATCGATAAATAATAAGCAGAATAAATTTCATATGAAAATGAGTCCCAGTACTGAAGAGGTTAAGGTCATTTTGATGCGTAGTTTCAAAAGGACATAATGCTTGTGCAGACTCTGGCCATTAATCTTCTGATATCCACAGAGCTTCCTTAACGTCAATATAATCGTTTAATCATACCCAAAACTCACAGTACAAATGTGTTCCAGTACTGAAGACAACAACAAAGCGTCTGGCAAGGGTATAATTTTGCCAGTGGATGTTTGAGACTTTGGTGCCAGATCTGGATGCTTTTGACATTGATAAGAGTAGCATGGTAAACTAAACTAAAACATTCAGAGGTGATAATTACCAAATGAGCTGATTCAGTTAAGAATTCGAATAGAGATTACAAAAAAGCGTGTGTAAAGCGATGCATTGTTGTTATAAGTGACTGTGGTGATGACAGACAATAAAAGAAAGCACTCATTAATTTGCCAGCCCCCTTACAGATCCGAAAGAGTCAACTAAAACATAAGAATAAATGTCCTGAAACCTTCCTCTTAAATAAACTCAAGTCATATTAAGATGGAAGCACAGAAGCAGGTAGAGAGTTCCAGAGTTCACCAGAGGGCGTGGTGTGGTTGAGGTATCTTTGGTGGTGGCATTGGCGCCGGAGATCGTGAGTCAGATGGCGGCGGTCAGGGTGTCACGCTAGGTTGGCCGAGTCACTCACCTGAACCTCGTAACGTTGTGTGTGCTGCATCTTGTGGTGCAGAGAGAGAGAGAGAGAGAGAGAGAGAGAGAGAGAGAGAGAGAGAGAGAGAGAGAGAGAAGTGACAGGGGGGGAGAGCTGGAGGGCGCGTGGTTTGCGTGTGTCCGTGCGGTAGTGGCGGGTGAGTAGGTTATCGTTGTGGTTATTTCGTTTTCTTGAGAAGGTGGTTGTGACAGTAAATTTTTCCTCAAGAATATTGTGAAGAATAAAAAGTTTGGGAGGGGAAGTTTTTTATCTTATTTTATTTTTTCTATTTCCTGATACGAGAGATGTGTCCTTATGGTTTTGTGGTTTTTCTGTCTTTGGTTGTGTGTGTCTGATTGTCTGTTATCCCCTCGTCTCTCTCTCTCTCTCTCTCTCTCTCTCTCTCTCTCTCTCTCTCTCTCTCTCTCTCTCTCTCTCATGGAAAAAAATCAAGGAAAGCACACATATTTTGAAGTGGGAAATGTTTGAGCAAATGGATCAAGCTGCTCATCAAATATGGACACTGAATAAACAATAACACTCACTAACAATAACGAGAGAGAGAGAAGAGAGGAGAGAGAGAGAGAGAGAGAGAGAGAGAGAGAGAGAGAGAGAGAGAGAGAGAGAGAGAGAGAGAGAGAGAGAGAGAGAGAGAGAGAAATGATAACACACAAGCAGATCGACAGAGGGGGAGGGAACGAAGAAAAAAAGCTTAAAATAACGAAAGGGGTTCATCATATCGAAGAACAAGGAACTCAAGAGATCGTAGAGTGGACATTGACACCATAAGAAGCAGAAGAACTATTTTGAAAGGACACAGGGATGAACAACCGCGGCCAGTATTAAAATAGATTCCTTCGCATGTAACTCTTTCTAGTTTTGATATCAATCTTAACCTCCCTGATCTTGTACTTTAGCCCTTACTGGATAAGTAGTAAATTTGAAGCTGGGGATGAGATAATGGCTAAAATACATCAATTTCGAGAAGTTAAGAATTCGTCTAAGAAAAAATTACGCACTTAAGAATCTTTGTTAATACTGGCCCTGCATCTCACTCATACCAGTTAAACAATACATAACATTCATCAAAGGCCCATAGAGATCCTAGACTTGAAAACCACTCGACATCAGATAAGTGAAAGAAATCTAAGGTAAACGTCTGAGAATTTGAACCCTTAAGAGAAAGACATCAGCACCAATGAATCGAGTGAGTGAACTTGTAAACACCTGTACCTATTTGACCTTGCACGGCTGACTCCACTATTTTTTCCCTGCGAGGACACACAGGAAGACCACTGAGTACATAGGTGGCGGTGGTGGTGGTGGTGGTGTTACGCGTGGGGGAGAAGGGGGGCGTGACGGTATGCTAGTCACAGCCGCAGCCAAGTGTGTGACGCGAGTGTGCTGTGCTGTTCATCCCCTTCCTGGCGAACCATACAAATCATCCTTCTTTGTATTCAGTGTGGAGGAGGAGGTTGGGTGTGTGTTTGTGTTTGTGTGTGTGTTCTTGTGAGGAAAACGTGTTTAAATACTGTATGCAAGCAGGTGTGAGGGGAGACTATTGATAGTGTTCAGTATTCAAAGCGCACGTATGTAAAACCTTCTGGTGGGGTGTAACAGCGTGCATGCCTCCCTCTGCCTCAGCCCCACAACAGTTACTTGTGAGGAGGAAGAGGCTGTACGTAGAGGGACAGGCTTGGGTAGGCTAGTTTAGTCACTTTTATTTTGTTCGTAAAGGTTATATTGAAATTTTAGTTAGGTTAGATAAGAATGTTAGGCATTTTGTTCGGTTAGAATTGGTTTGGTTAAATTATGATACTTTGGGTTAGTTTGTTAGCCTTGTTTAGAGTGGCAGACATGATAGACAAGCATGGACAAAACTTGGTTAAACTATGGCTTGTATTCTGAAACGCTTTGTTCTCTCTCTTCCACCACGATCATTTTCTGGAACCAAAGATACGACTAACCTGGTTCTCAAGAGTATTTTTCCGTTAATAATGTAGAAATCTTGTTACTAGAACTATAAAAACGTCATCAAATCCATGTCACTTCAACTTGAGTCGTGTTGCACCTCAGAACTGTTTCAGAATATGATCTCATGAAGCTTTCCATTGATGAGGGGGCGTGGGAACCAGAACGTAATCACCATAAGATGACTCAGGTGACGAGGGAAGGAATTTGTGAAGAATCCAACACCACACATAGATAGATGGATGGATAGATAGATTGAATGTTTGACTGACTGATAGATAGATAGATAGATTGATTGATTGATTGATTGATCACCCACACAACATCCCACAACAACAACAACCACACACACACCCACACACATACACACAGTAGCATGAAGTCTAACGAGTGACATCACAGTGAAGAGAAGGCGTGGCGTCCATCCCTTAACACACATAGCCAGCCTGAGTGAGTGTGCCCCGCGGCGGCCCTCCCGTGTTGAGTCAAGCATGTAACGATACACTGATCTTGCCCATTCCCACCCATGCAGTTCGTTCTCTCATGCTTCACCGCGACAAGGAAGATCAATGGAGTGGTGATGACTCTCTCTCTCTCTCTCTCTCTCTCTCTCTCTCTCTCTCTCTCTCTCTCTCTCATTTGCACACACCTATGATATGATTTTTGCCTTTTTACCTTTTTTTCTTCCAGTAGAGGGAGCCGAGAGCGTGCACGTGCCTGTCTGTCTGTGTGTGTGTGTGTGTGTAGGGTGAACAGGTGCTCTCGTTGGCTGAGTGGCTCCTCGGTGGCGGCAAAGGGGCGTCAGGGCGGTGTGGGAGCACTTGTAGCCGTCAACGTTATGTTTAACCAGGGCCAGAACAGCGGAGGAGAGCGGTCAGTGTCCGGGGGGAGGCAGGACGATGGATGTAGTGGCGGTGCAGGCTTGTAATTTTTCTCTTTGTTCTCTGCAGTTCAATCTTTTGCCTCTACTCTTTTCAGTTTGCTCCTTCCTTTCATCCTTCTCTTCTTTCCCTTCTTCTTTACCACTGTAGGCCGATCCATCACCCCTCGAGCACATTCAGGCAGAACCGCTCCCTTCGAGGCTTGACTTGGGCATTACACGGTCCTTCCCTCGTGGGTGAATGCTCGCAAATACCTGTCTATGAATTCGGACATTTACATTAATACATTTTCTTTCATTCTGGCATAGGCACATTAGACCTGTTGATTATATGTCTACCTTGTAATTTAAGTAGTTGAGGAAAATTTTATACGCATAGGTATTAATTAGTTTCGAAAATCCTTGCCTGCTTAACTCGTTCAGCACTATGATGCATTTTCATATCTATTCTTCTACTGTTTGGTGATTTTATACAACTTCAGAAGCCTATGTGGGGATTAGCATAGTGAAGTCTCTGGCCATTAATCTTTTGACCTCCATAGAGCTTTCATAATATCAAAAATTCATCTAGTCGTACCCAAACTTAAGGTAAAAAATGTGTCCCATTACTGAAAGGGTTAAAGAACAGATTATCATGCTGCTGTAGTGTAGAAATTGGGGCTGGACACAAGAGTAACCTAGATATCTGCAACATGATCCTCACTTCACTATTTTTAAGCTTATAAGAACAAGACTCCCCCCACACACAAAAAAAAACTACTTTTCACACGAGATTATCCAAACATGTGACTCTCAAACCGAACAAGATTTGGAAAGTTTTCTGCCTGGAGTCTTTACCTAAATTGAGTATCACACTCTTTCCCCCAACTCCCTCTTTTTTCTGGTGGTGTGCGGTATGTGATTGACATTAGGAAGATTCTATAAAGTCGGAAAATTAATAGCTAAAGTCTGTACTGTTTCAATCCCCACATGAAATTCTGAAGCTGTATAAAAGCGACAAATAATAAGCAGATTAAATAAGAAAATGCGTCCCAGTACTGAAGGGGGTTAGTACCTCTGCTTGAAAGAAATATATATAATACTTGGGAAACCCATGAACCAAGTAAGTCTTTCATCAATACCAGTGACGTGTGAATGTTTCAAATGTTTCAAATGTTAGTGGCGGAGGAATGACTGCCTCGTCCTGCATTGTTAGCTCAGAAGGAGGATACCTTTTGTTCTTTGTCCTTACACAATGAAGAGCAAACAGCAGCAGATATGTTGGTCCTCAAGGGGTTGTTTGTGGAAGTATGGTTTGCTTTACTCTGTGTCTGATGGAAGAATTGACCCTTTTTTTCGGTTTGTGTTAATTGTTTTTGTGGGCACAGTTTATATTTGCTGGTTTGGACTTTTGTAGAGGAGGTAAAGCAGGGTTTGAGAGAGAGAGGGAGAGGGAAGGGGAGGAAAGAGAGAGAGGTGAGGGGGGGGACAGTGAGATGAGATGACAGGCGGGGAACAGATGATACCCAACTGTTTCACTTCCTCCTCCTTCTCCTCCCCCTCCTCCTCCTCCTCCTCCTCCTCCTCCTCCTCCTCCTCCTCCACCTCCTCCTCTTCCTCCATCACATCGCATGCTTTTATTCATCCACTTTTTTACCTTCATTTTTTTCCTCTCCTTCCTTTCTTCCTTGTCATCGCTCCCTTCCTCCCTGCCACCATCATCTCCATCACCATCATCACCTGTTCTTACTAGCCAATCTCTCTCAATGTATCTTTTGCACGTACATTTTCTTTAATTTCCTTTTTCTTTTCCTTCATTTAAGACCCGTTATGCTCTTCCTCATTCTCACCCCTTCCTTTACCCCCCCTTTCTCTTTACCCAGTCCCTCTCTTTCTCCTTCTCTTTCTCGTACCATTCCCTTGACAGATGCATGACGGAGGGAGGGGCCAGTGTCGTCCTTGGGGGAGTCAACATCTCGTAAGTCCATACCCACAAATGCTCCGCTCTCTCACCACGGCTATTTTCAAAGGCCACGTAGATCATAAGACGGGGTTCTGAGGGTGTTTCTCTTGTCAAATATGTAGTAACCTTGTTCATTTGTCATTGGAATCATAAAAACACCCTTCAAAACGTGCATAACTAACAGGAGGCTTTTGAAATGGTGTAGGTGCAATGCTGAAGTGTTTCTGAATATGGAGGTTATAGACGAGCCATGTAAGACGCTGCAACGGAGATCGAATAAGAGAAGATAGTGAAGCGCAAGGGAATTCATGCTAGATTCCTTTCCTTTTACGAGAGAATTCAAGCAAAGTCTTAGATCTTGTTTAGAGTGTTCGATCGTACTTCTTATAAAAGGAAATGTAAACTATAAAAGAAAGAGATGGAATTAGTTTATACTTATCAGGGATGAGGTTCAAAGAAAGTGATATCGAAAGAGAAATGAAGGGAGAAAGGGAGTGAAGGAAAGCTGACTGCAGTGTTACAAAAGGAGAGAATGTAGACGTAATTTGGCACAATAAATGAAGAAAGTAAAGGAAAGTGATGCTGGGGAGAAAATTAAAGAAGAGAGTGAAGGTGAAAATAACAAGACAAATAAAGAGAGAAAAAAGTGAAGGTAAAATCGGATAGAAAAATTATAGTAATGAGAGAGAGAGAGAGAGAGAGAGAGAGAGAGAGAGAGAGAGAGAGAGAGAGAGAGAGAGAGAGAGAGAGCCCCTACCTACCACTTCAATCTTTATCTAAAGGAGACGAACCATAAACTTAAGATCAACCAGGACACTAAACCCTAATTAGATTCACACCCCTATGACCACCCATCCCTCTGATTAGGTTATCCCATTTTCTTCTGCCGCTCAAAGAAAACGATTAGCAGAGACGTAACTAATTTCACACACGCTGCGCAGTGATTAAACGTACGGAGGCGAGCGGGAAGTACTTTAGGAGGTTCTGCACACGTAGCAATCAAAGAAGGTGTGCCTCAGGTGTGTCTCAGGTGTGTACGGTACCTGGTGGTCTGTTGTTCGTGTCCGTTCGGTGTGTCTTCATGTCAGTGGCTAATGGGGGAGGTACTCATTTGAAAGGCTACTTGTACTGTTGTCTGTTGGCTTTGTTCTAAGTGATTGTTTATGTGTGTGTGTGTGTGTGTGTGATGGTTGAGGTGTGTGTGTATGTGTGTGTGTGTGTGTGTGTGTGTGTGTGTGTGTGTGTGTGTGTGTGTGTGTGATTAGGTGGTAGTACATGTTTGCACGTGAGCGTACTTCAATGGTATTCAGTGTTGTGTGTATGTGTATGAGGTGTATGCTTCTCTCTCTCTCTCTCTCTCTCTCTCTCTCTCTCTCTCTCTCTCTCTCTCTCTCATCAATCTTCTGACCTTCATAGAATCTTCCTAATATCAATAAAACCATCTAATCGTAAGCATAACTCAAGATATTAAGCATAATTCCATAGTAATAGTCCTAGTGTTATTCTTGTTAGGCAGAAATCGCAGGAAATAACACTAATTACTGGTATTACTAATGATGATTGTTACAAGTTGTTCATTAACCTTTCAATTACTCGTTTCTATTACCAGTACGTATCATTAGTACCGAGAGTCATCCTTGGTAAATGAAGGTCGCACAGGAGATAAGATGGAGCCGCCCCCGGGGGTTACTAAAGGCAGTGATCCGTGTCTCACCTCCCCCGCCCTTCACCACTCATCTTCCCCGCGACAGCCAGTACGTGATGCAGCGGCGGGCGACGTGACAGCGAAATTCGAACCTCCACACAGAGAAAAATAATAACAATAATAACAGTAGTTCGAATAAGCGTATTTGGATCACCGTAATAGCAAAGCGGACTTGGAAATAATAATCATGAAAGGGAGGAATATTCTGCAAGTCAGCTAATGTTCTCGATAAGTATTTGGGTGGAGACAGTACGCGAACCTCTTCTTCCTCCTCCTCCTCCTCCTCCTGCAGCTCCTCCTCCTCCTCCAGGATGCTGTACTGACTGCCTTGCGTGTCTAATCAAAGGAAGCTGCGAGAAATGGTTCTTAATGTAACTAGGTTGCGTTTATTTGGCCTGAGAGAGAGAGAGAGAGAGAGAGAGAGAGAGAGAGAGAGAGAGAGAGAGAGAGAGAGAGAGA
>CM035188.1:670694-685694 GCA_020233015.1 Callinectes sapidus | reverse complement strand
TGGTAATTTTTCGGGAATGCTCAAGTGATTTTAGAGGTCAGGTGTGGTAAAGGTTACACAGAGAGAGAGAGAGAGAGAGAGAGAGAGAGAGAGAGAGAGAGAGAGAGAGAGAGAGAGAGAGAGAGAGAGAGAGAGAGAGAGAGAGAGAGAAATTCATACATATATTTTTTTCGCTTTTTTGTTTTCTTTTTTTCTTCTTTTTTTGACAGTATCCTATTTATATGACCGGAAAAAATGAAGGTACAAGTATTTAGTGTGACGAATGAGCATACTGGCAAGGACAATATAAACACACCATATCTTTTTGTGTTGCAGATAAAGTGTGCAACAGACCGTGGACCTTCGAGCGTGTGCCTAACAAGGAGCTGAAGAAACACAATGACGCCCAAATCTTCGTGTCTTCCAAGGAGTATTGCATGGCGGCGTGTCTCAACGAGGTAAGGTGGCGAGGCTGCAACACTTGAAATTCATGATAAGTTCTTGAC
Organism: Callinectes sapidus; assembly: GCA_020233015.1. Lineage (NCBI taxonomy): Eukaryota > Metazoa > Arthropoda > Malacostraca > Decapoda > Portunidae > Callinectes > Callinectes sapidus. The sequence goes on along the minus strand of CM035188.1, from coordinate 685,209 downwards.
ATTTTATTTTATTTATTTATTCGGGAAGTTAGAGTAAAGAGTGTCCCTGACCCAACCCAGGTTTTCCTTACCATCTTTACACTCATTTGTCTTACTACTACTCATCATGGAAACTTCGTGACAAATGAACACAAGAAGATTAAGGGTTTTCTGTTTCCTCTCCTCACACTCCGGCTGTCTCTCACCCTCACGCTTGTTCCTCCTCGCAGCGCCGCTTTGTGTGTCGGAGCGCTGAGTACGACTACGTCACCCTGCAGTGCCAGCTGAGTCAGTACGATCGTCGGTCAGCGGTGGAGGGGCTGGAGATGGTCGACAGAGAAGGCGTGGATTACTTTGAGAATCTGTGTCTGTCAGGTAAGAAACAACAATATGAGAGAAACTAAGAAGTAAAGATAGTTATTATGTCTTCACGTGGTTGGTCTATGAAATCTTCTCACCTTTATCTATTCTTAATTTTCCTTAACTCCTTCAGTATTGGGACATTTTTATCACGAGTTTTGGGTGTTATTAGACGATTTAATTTATAACAGGAAGGGTCTATGGAGGTCAGGAGATCAATGGCCAGAGTCTTAACTATTTCTATCCCCACATGAGTTTCTGAAGTTGTATAAAATCAACAAATAATAAACAGAATAAATATGGAAATGTATTCCAGAACTGAAGGGGTTAAAATATACTCTTATTTTTAAATGTATTAACTCGGCACTAACGGTTTGATTGCACATCTTTTTCCTTATTTTTTTTTTCCTAAATCAATTCATGTACGCGTGAAAAGTTTACACCAGTAGTCAAAATGTTTAGTATACTTTTTCCCTTCCTGTCAGTGATGCGCAACGTGATGCTCAGATGAAGGAAAATGGATGGTGTTTACTCGCTCCTCCCACTGCCACCCCCCTCCCCTCTCTCTCTCTCTCTCTCTCTCTCTCTCTCTCTCTCTCTCTCTCTCTCTCTCTCTCTCTCTCTCTCTCGCCCCCTACAAAGCAACGGGACTGGAGTAATGACAAGGGAAGGCTGACACACAAAGCTGGGGGCGGGGAGGGGGGGGGCGCTGACGAACTGCACACGGAAGTCAGTCACACTCTAACGAGACACTCAACTCCTCTCTAATTCGATTGTCGGCGTCTTGTTCTTCAGGTGGAGGGAGAGAGAGAGAGAGAGGGAGGGGAAGGGGGGAAGAGGGGGGAATAAGTCACGGGGAAGGAATTTCATGCTGATCACTGACACAAATTTCCTCGTGTTCTTTCTCTCTCTCTATTTTTTGTCTTCATCCCTCCCTGCCTCTTTACCTTCTCTCGTCCCTCCATTGCCTGCTCCAGTCATGATGCGCAATAGGAAGAGAGTAATTTTTCTTTTTTGTGTGTGTGTTGGTATTTACTAATATATATGATTTTCAGTTACCTGAGGTTTCATTTTACAACTGCAAGGAAAGTGCATTTTATTGATAATACGCCATTTAATCAACATCAACAATCACTCTACCTTTCATACCTTTTAAAATCCACTACATACTATCAATACTAAACACAACTCTCTTCCTTTCTTTACACAAAAACCACATGCACCTAACTATACATTCATTCTTCACGCAAAATTTAGAGTTGAGAAGAAAAATTATAAAATAAAATAAAAAGATAACTCGTATACCAGCCTCGGAGTCCCGTTTTGACTTCATTTTAACTTAGAACTTGTTTGGGAATTGGCATTTTAGTGGGCCTTTTTAATAACATTTTTTTCCCATTGGCTGGTTTTCCCTCTTTCACTAAAATAAATAAATAAATAGATGAATAAGAAAAACACACTCTAATCCAATCCTCTCTTTCTTCACATCCTTTCCTTGCAGCGTCGGACTCTTGCCAGGACGAGGAAAGGGAGTTCGAGCAGCCACAGTACCTCGGGGTCCCTCTCAGCATGATCTCTCACTACGTTGACATCCACTACTACGTTGACAAGGAGCTCATGGTAAGTACTCCCTCCCTCCATTCATGATTGTTTGATGACACTCTCTCTGTACTTACTTGGTTCTTTTCTTCATTTCCTTATATTTTTTTTGTGTTTCTATTTTCATTGTATCGTTTTTTTTTTTCTTTCTTTATAATTTTTCATTGTATCTGTTTTTTTTTTCTTTCTCTCTCATTTTTTTTATTTTATTTCTTCTTCAGCCTCGTTCTTATCCTCCTTTTTACTACTACTACTACTACTACTACTACTACTACCCCTTCAGTTTTGTGCAGTATCTCTTTCTCTCCCTTCTCCTCCCTTCCCTTTCTTTCCCTTCTCTCCCTTTCCTCCTTCTGTTCCTTTTCCCCTTGTTTTCCTTTCTCTTCCTTTCTTTCCCCCTTCTCATCCTTTACTTTCCTTCCCCTTCAGGTCCCTTTTCTTCCTTTTCCCTTCAGTTTTGTACAGTATCTCTTTCTCTCCCTTCTCCTCCCTTCTCTTGTCTAATCTTCGTGTCATCCCTGCTTCTCTCCATCCCTCAACCGGACAACCCAGAGTTTTTTTGACGTTTACTGACCTTATCAACATTCCGTTTCTTCTCACACCAACCTTGTTTAACTTCCCCGGCGCCAGTGCAGCCTCCTTCTCACCTCCCTTCCTCTTCCTCCTCCTCCTCCTCCTCCTCCTCCTCTTCCTCCTCCTCTGCCTCGCCTCACTTACTACGCTTCCTCTGTTTTCTCTTTTACTCTCCCTCTTTCTCTTTTCCTCTAGTCTTTATGGTCTGTGTTATTCTTTTAGTGATCTTTATTGTGTCTTTCTCACTTGGGTTTTCTTTGTCTCGTGTATTCTTTTCTCGTGTCTCCTTCACAAAGTCTCTTAATTCTTTCTTCTCTTTTTTTCTTCCTCTACAACATTTCTTTTCTTAGTATTTGTTTTTCTTTCTCATATTAAGTTTATTTTGTCTCCTTATTCAATCCCTTCTTTCCTGCTACTCTTTAATTATTCAACTGGTAATAATAACATATCTTATCTTTATCTTTTAAGTGATACAGTACAATTTCACTGAAAAAACTTCAAGTACTGAAAGATTTAGATAACTCTCTCCTTTGTACCTCGATTTTTGTACTCAACATTTTGATAAGCTTGAAGAGAGACAGTTGTTGAAAGAATTGTTTAACCCCTTCAGTAATGGGACGCGTTTCTTTTTTATCCTGCTTCAGAATCTCATGTGGGGGATTCAAATTGTACAAACTCTGACGATTAATCTTCTAACCTCCATAGACCCTTCCTCTTCTTTCTCTTCTTTCTCTTACGTCTCTCACTTCCTAACTCTTTTCTCTTCCTCTTTTCACCTCCTGACGCCTTTCTTTCCTCCTCTGACCTGCTGACGCTTTCCTCAACAGGCTAACAGTGACAAGGCGTGTGAGAGAGCGTGCATCATCGAGAAGGAGATCCTGTGCCGTTCGTTCCTGTACAAGGGTCCACCAACGGGGTCCTCCTACAACTGCCAGCTCTTCCACCTCGACCACTACACGCTTCCTGACGGGCCATCCACCTTCCTCTCCACTGACAGGTTTGCCATGCTCGCCTCTGCTGTTTGTTATTGTGTTTGTTGTGAGGAAAGTACGTACTGTTACTACTGCTTCCATTTCTTCTAAACACCTATCAAGATCTGTATTCCCATTTCTTCTCACATCCGTCACTCCTGTATTGCAATCTGACGGAGAATAACCACCTGTCCTCTCTTCTCTCCCCCGCAGACCACTCATGGATGACGGCCAGAGAACAGGAGCTTACTATGAGAACGTGTGTCGCAGTAAGTACTCCCGTAATGACGCCATCACGCCTCACATCACTCGTACATACACACATCACATCACAATACCTTCACTCATTCCGGCAGAGAGTGAAGGTGTCTGTGTATATATGTGTGTGTGTTTGTAGGAGTGTAAGCATGACAGTTCCCCAAACACGCATGGACATCGCCTTTCCAAGTAGCATATAAGAGTAATGCTTTTGTAGTGTGTTGATTTGGTAAAACACGTTGGCAGAGTAGTAGATTCACGTTCCCTTGCACAGACTCATACGTGCCACGCTCCTCGCTTGCTAACCCCCAACCATTGTGCACTAAAGTTGTATGTTTGTAGTGAAGGAGACTGACCCCGACACACTTGTATACCCTAAGCAGCTTGTTCACTCACCATGCAGCTGTGATGTAGTTAGTGTTCATGCTTTTTGTTGTGTTTGATGTTGTTAGATGATGAGGTGCTTTCAGTGTTTAGTTGTTGTGATGTGTTGATCCACTAATGACCTACCTGTCTGTCTGTCTCGCTCTTTTGTGTTCCTTTCTGACCTCATTGACTTGTTTACATGATTCTTTGCCTTTTACACCCCCAACATGACACTTTCCTCGCCACTCACCTGTACACACACACACACATATACACACGCACACCATAACACTTTCCTTGCCACTTATCTGCCACCACCTTTATACACACATACACATACACAGACGCACTCACAGTCATGCATCCTACACTATCTCATTTACTATACAACCACCACCTCTCTCCTAACAAAACCTTTGCACAAAACGACATTTCCCAACGACTGTGTAGTTACCTTCCCTCTTCGTGACATTATTCTAAGCAGCAACTCTGATTATGAAGGTACAAATCCACAACTTTCCCCTGAGACCTCGTACGTATCAACTCCATTCTTCCATTCCCTGATACTGTTTTCCTCTATCGATAACAACAAACTTTTTCCACTTTTCTTCAGCACTATACTGTTAAATAAATACCAAACAAAACCTTCTCTCAACACTGTCTTTAAACACCAACCACATTCCTCTTTCTTGACATGAACACGAGAGCTCTTCCTCCCTCATGTGTCCCTCACTCACTCACCACCCACCACCACCACCACCGCCACGACTTGAACTGACTGTTATCCTCTTGACTTCCCCCCCACGTGACTTACAGAGGCGCGGGACAATATGATCTGTAAGCAAGTGACCACGAGAGACAATCGCTACATCACTCAGGTCATGTGCTTTGACAAGGCTTCCATCTCCCGCCAAGTGAACATCGAGGGCGTGGAGGAGCTGGGTAAGAAAGACTCCCTCGACTCCCTCCTCTCTCACTCAATGCCTCCAGTTTCGTTGGCTGGTTGACTCGCGAGGCTGACGGAATGCTGACGGGATTCATATATATTTTTTGAACTTATTTCCTTGCCTCGTCTTCCTCCGCCTATCATGATTGTGCTCCCAGTTCCCCCAAAGACTCGGGAAAGGGAATGAATTGGGGTCTCTATTTCGTCTTCATCTCCCTGTTATGTGAAAGAGAATTAATTTGGTCTTATTTCGTCTTCACCTCCTCTATCATGCGTTCCCATTTCACCCAAGACTCGGGAAAGAGAATTTATTTGGTCTTTATCTCGTCTTCATTTCCGTTATGTGTTCCTATTTCCCTCAAGACTCGGGAAATGAATGAATCTGGTACTTTTCTTATCTCGTCCTCACCTTCTCTCTCTCATGTTCCCAGTTACTACAAGACTCGGGAAAATGGGTAAATCTTGTCCTTATTTTGATGGTTCCTTCTTACCTGTCCTGATTTGCTCCCATTCCTCAGGAGACTCGGGAGAAAGAGAATGAATTTGCTCTTATTTTCTTGATTTCTTGTGGCCTTGTCTTCGCCCCTGTCAAACGTGCCGAGTCTTTGATCTCACTCAGACTCGTGTAAACTGATGGATATGGTAATGTTTTCTTTTCTCTGGTATTGTTTTTTTTTTTTTTTTTTTTTTATGCTGTCTTGTCTTCCCTCCCTGTCCAACATTCCGCGCCGTTCCTCTGCATCACCGTTCAAGATCCCACTCTCCTCTGAATGCCAAAGAGGGAGGATCTGAACCGACTTATGGACTGGAATCCTCTTCATCACCAGCATGTGTTCTGGAATTCCTATATATTTTTTGCGTGACTCGTTTTTTTATAAGTCTTCCTGCGTTACTTTTCTTATTTACACTATTTCAAAGCGTCTTCATTCATTGATTACTCTCATCTTCGCCTGGGTATACTTTGTTTCCTCAGTTTCAAAAGGAACCTTCACCCATCAGCTTATCGTCTCCATTTCAGTAATTTTCGTTCGCTACTTCTATGCCTCTGTGTAAAAAAAAAACTTCGTTACCTTCTTATCTTTTTCATCTCAAAAGTCTTCGCTCGGTATATTAATTCTCCGGTTCATCTTTTATTTTATTGGCTGTGGTGGAGATACCCTGCTCTCACTGTGGCCACCTTGCAAACTGTCCTTACTCAAAGAATCTAATATTGTCTTCCTGTCTTGAGCACGACCAGTTTGTGTGTGTGTGCATGGAGTGTGAGGGAAGGTGAAGGTGACCCAGCATTCAACGGCAGCTTCAGTAAGGTGACTATATATTGACGGCAAGTGAAGTTGAATATATATGATTCTCTCTCTCTCTCTCTCTCTCTCTCTCTCTCTCTCTCTCTCTCTCTCTCTCTCTCTCTCTCTCTCTCTCTCTCTCTCTCTCTCTCTCTGCCACTGGTCCATATTCAGAAACGCTTTGCTCTCTCACCACGACACAAAGATGATAAGTGGTATCTTCAAGAGTGTTTTTCTGTTAACAATGTAGAAATCTTGTCACTTTATCTCTAGAACCATAAAAAAAACACCTTGAAACTCCCTTATAAATTTTAATAAAACCTTTTAAAATAGTGAAGGTGAAGCAGAGCAGTGTTTGAGAATACGAGGCAGAATGTCAGTAACTTCACATCTTATCTCCTTTCTCCTTCCATCCTGTCACACCTTTGATGGGACGGAGTGAAGACTGAATCTCTCTCGTGTTTTTCCTTTCCAGAGCCCAGACAGGTGACATATCCCGGAGGAGGCGTGACTGGCGGGGTGGGCGGAGGTGTCATTGGCGGTGGAAGTGGCAGCATTGGCGGTGGAGTCATTGGTGGAGGAGGCAGTGGCGGGAGCATCGGCGGCGGAGTGGTTGGTGGCGGCAGCGGTGGAGTTCTTGGTGGCGGTGGCGGTGGATTGATCGGCAGCACTATCTATACCCCAAGACCTGGTACCTTCGGCAGCTCCTCTTCCTCACTTTCTTCGTCGCAGTCCACCCCCGGCCAAGGCTTCACGCAGTCCCCCAATGTAAACTGCGATCCCACTGGCGTTTGTTACGATGGTGAGTGACTTTGGCTGCTCTGAAAATCCTTGTTCTTATTTCAGTGACTCCTTCTTCCCGGTCCTGGTTTGCTTCTATCGCTCAGGAGACTCGGGTGAAAGGATGAACATTAATCACAGTAGTAGCAGGTGTAGAAAATAAGTTAAAGGAAATAGAGTAGAATTATGATAGGTAACTCTGCTAATGACCACGACTCAACATCCCAGTGACATTCTATTCGTGTTTGCAGTGTCGGTACATTGCAAGGACACTAGGATTGTGGTGGACGTAGGCACTAACGAACCCTTCAATGGCCGCATCTACGCCCTGGGCCGCTCTGAGACTTGTAACATCCAGGTCATCAACTCAGACAAGTTCCGCCTCGACCTGTCTTTGAATGGGCAGGACTGCAACACCCAGAGCGCGGTGAGTTGAAATGTCGAGTCTGAGATTGTATTTTCCTCTGTATTTCATTTTCTGGTGCAGCCTCTATTACTCTACATTATATACACCTGCTTGAGGACTGCCATCTAAGTGGTCCTTTTCGTTGAATCGTTTGTATATATCGCTTTTGCCTAGATTTCTCCTCTTACATGAAAAAAACACGCATTGTACTGTGACTACACACACACACACACACACACACACACACACACACACACACACACACACACACACACACACACACACACACACACACACACACACACACTTTACACCACCAAACTCACCTTACCACTTCACCACAACCTAAACCTAGCACAGTACACATGCGTTCTGTTCTGGTGTCTTGTTTAATGGCGTGCGTATTGCAGAACGGCGTATACACCAACACAGTGGTCATCCAGCATCACTCCATCGTCATGACCAAGACTGACAAGATATACAAGATCCGCTGCACTTACGACATGACCTCCAAGAACATCACCTTCGGCATGCTTCCCATCAGGTCAGCCAGCGCCTCTCACTCTCTCTCTTGTGTATCCAGTTATCGTAAATTCACGTACCTTCTTTTTCAGAGTATTTCATGATAGTTTCTCTTAAATTTAGTACCTATGATCTTTTGACAGGATTTTTCTTTTTTTACTTGTGAATCTTGAGTGTATAGAAAGGTCTCTTAGATATTAGTGGACATAAACAATACAAGATGCTGTTAATATGTATGCGTCTGTATTGCATCTCCTATTTCTTATCTAAATCCATAATTTATTGACCTTCATTGCAAGGAAAAGACCCCTCCCCTTTGAATTAGCGGATAATTGGATAGATTGACAAAATAGTGGTAAATAGATAGATGGATAGACAGATAGGCAGGTAAACAGGTCAATAGCTCCTTGTTCAATCTGTGTGTGTTTTTTTTTCTTGTTTTTATTGTATTTACCAATTTTAATGGATGTTATCGTCGCTGCTCCTCTGCTACAAAACTATTCATATGCTTATTGTTAGAACACAACAAGTCAAGGCTTTACTGAACCTGATTCTCTCTCGCAGTACATTCCTAACAATTTCACCTTTCTAGCTTTATTTTTATTTATTTATTTTTTTTTTTTTACTCAACTAACATTTCAAGATTACTATAACAATAACCCGACTTTTTTCAGCTTTTTAGTGAGCTTTTACGATCGTGGCACGAAATTATATGCTTATTATAACTGCCATGTGTCACTTCTTACCAGTAAAAACATTCAACTTTTTATTTCCATTTGGACGTGAGGATGAGAAGATGTAATTTAATTCTGACGTGCATTTCACTGCAGCTCAAGCGAACACGACCCCTTATCCAACACCCTAATTGTCCGGTAAGACTTGACGAGATGCCAGTGTGTGGAAATGGTAGAGGGTTGTTGTGGTGTCCCATGCAGTGCTCTGACCTCACCTCTTTGACACCGTACTGTGGCTTGCTCAACCGTACCTCTGACCCTTCGTAGACCACACGACTTCAGACCGATGTCTTATTTCTTTCCTTGACACTGGCCACTAGGCCCATGGACCATTTCTGGCTGCAAAAACTAAAGTATTTGACTTATGAAGGAGTGTACTGTAAAAATTTGACGTTACTTTGGTCACACTCCAACCATTAGTGAGCAAAGGACTAGTCGTGTCTGTAATATCTTCTGGTTTCCTTCACTTCGCCTATCTACACTACGTGAATGTTTGTATTATTACCACACCAAGTCTTGGCTGCGAAACACTGCACTCTGCCAGTCAATGGAACGTGTCGCTCACTGGAATTAGTAAAGATGATTCTTGCATTTGTTTCAGCTTTAGTTGATAAGGTGAAAGAAATAAATGTAGTGTTTCCTTGACAGTCCAGTGGAGGACGTTTGTAGACTTTAGTGTTCTGCTGCTTCTTTGTAAAAACAACTTGCTCTCTTCTTATTGTTGCCTGCGTAATCTTACATTTCTCAATTGTTCACTTCTCTCCTCCACACACGCACAATGCTGATCGGTCGTAACAAGCTTTAGCACCGCCATGACCAGCGATAGTTCTCTTTTAGTTGTGGTCTAGTACTGAGTCCCGCACCTTCTCTCAGACTGTACAGTGTCGTGTAACTTCATGATAATTATAGAAGTGACTGTGGACATTAGGAAGAAATCAAAATTGTGTGACCAACATGAGGGGACAGAGACGAGCAGCGGCCATGACTGCGGCCGAGGTGTTCACGAGACCTCTCCCTCCAACAGAGACCCAGACATGATCCCCATCACCTCCACCCCCGAGGCCCCGCCCCCCAAGATACGCATCCTGGACGCTGCCCTGCGCGAGGTGGAGACCGTCAGGATCGGAGACATTCTCACCTTCAGGATCGAGATTCCCGACACAAGTAAGAGCAAACCCATTTCAATGTCTCCACTTCATATTGATTCACTTCCTACCTTCATTGTGCTCAGCAATCTATGTTCAAGTTTATTTTTCATACTTTTTAAATTAAGATATCAAAGAAGTTATAATCATTTTAGTGTCTAATGATATAAGGATAATGGTTTTCTGCAATTAACTTGTCTATGTTGCCATTATCAATCTACTTCCAATCCCCACTACCACTACATTGAATTACTGTTTTTTACAATACATATTAAAGACAAGAACTTGCATGCATACTGGAGTTGCAACACTAACACCTGTCCCTTCTTCAGCTCCGTACGGCATTTTCGCCAGAAGCTGTGTTGCCATGGCCAAGGATTCCCGGTCCACCTTCCAGATCATCGACGATGACGGGTCAGTAATGTTGTGCCTCACGCTGGAGCGGGACTCCTCCCTCCTCTACTACCACCACCACCACCACTCTTGTTGTGGCAGTGCCCCCCCCTCCCCCTCGCCTTCCGATCGCGTTCTACGTGATATTTATCATATATTGATTTCACCATTTTTCTGTAGCACATCAGTTTCTTTTCCTTAAATTAATCATGAACCTTCCTTTACATACACCATCTCCGGTTTGGTCTTGCAGTGAACCGCCGTGTTTGGCGTGTACAGCGAAACACTCGCTACCATGCACCATCTATTGACGTGCGTCTCTCCCTCTCACAGATGCCCCGTGGAACCTTCCATCTTCCCGCAGTTCAAGAAGGACGGCTATGCTCTCCAGTCAGTGTACGAAGCCTTCAGATTCACTGAATCTTACGGTGTCATATTCCAATGCAACGTCAAGTACTGCCTGGGGCCGTGCGAACCGGTGAGTGTCAGGCCGCCAGGCACACACAGGTGTTATCTGTGTCTGGCTGATCACGTTCTGTACCAATGATGTACAAAAGTCGTGCCTCAGAATATGTTTGAGTTATTTCATTGGTGTTCGTCCTGCAGGCAAGGTGTCAGGTGGGCAAGGAGCAGTTTCTGTCATTTGGTCGTAAGAAGAGAGGCGTGGGTAACCCGCGCAAGGCCCGCGGCCACGCACAGGAGACCACCAAGGAGGAGGCCATGGCCGAGGCCAAGGCTCTCACCTCCACGTCCGGTGATGACAATGAAATGAGCATCAGCCAGGAGATTCTCGTGCTGGACTTCGGGGACGAGCAGCAGGCCCAGTACCGTGACGACCCCGCCAACCCCAACGCCGGCACGCACCAAAACCACACCCGTGAGTCAAACTCTTGATTTTTGCCTCCTTTCTTAGATGTCATCTTATACTACTGTATTTGCAAGCGCGAGATGAGAGAACAAGTATCTTTATTGATCCTATAATAACTTTTCTTTTCTTTGATTTATTTACACTGTTAGTAGTAGTACTCATCTTCTTTTCTCTGTATCCAGACACGTATGACTTCGAGGGCCCAGATGTGACTCTGTTCGAGACCTGCCCAACGAGATCGTCAGTGCTGGCCTTGGCCGTCACCTGCGCCATCCTGCTGCTCATCTACGTGCTCACCGTCTTCTACTTCGTCATGAGAAAGTGGTTTCGCCCCCCTAAGAGCATGCGATAATCGATGACAGGGAAACAGCAAGGACCACAGTACACTCACACACAAGCGGCCTCTCATGTCGCTTTTAGGAAGAATGAACGGGCAGATCGGTTGTTGTTTTTATCGCAAATTAAAAAAGAAATCATTGTTATCAGTAGAAATTTATTTAACGTGTGACTTTCAACGTCCACTTGTCTGTTACGATGTTTTGTTTTTTTGCCCATCGGGTTTATAACGTGGCATTTTTATCACCGGGAGCCGTATAAGGTTTTCGCTAAGTCGCAGTTTTAGTTTAGCGCAATGCTACCATATTCCTTACGTCCCCCCTGCTGGATCTCACTTCACAAATCTTTCATATTCTTAAGTCTAAGTTCCGGTACGCCGCTGTACTGAACACACACTAGCATATCGTACTCAAAAGGCATTAACTCTCAGCACCAGTGTCATCTTGCTATGGTCAGACAACTTTTCCCCTTGTAAGGTAGAAGTCTCTTGTCACTCGTGTTTGACGGCGGCGTTCATTCTGCGAGTTAGTACACCAGTGACTACCAAGTGCCTCTGGTGTCCTCGTCATTTCATTTTTTTTTTTTTTTTTACTTTACTTAACTCGGTGGCATTAATTTGAATGATAATTGAGTTTCCTGGGCATTTCCGATCAGGAGAAAGCATCCCCGTAATAGAATAAACTTTCCTATGGGCATTTTAATTTTGTTTTCTCTTTCGTCGTGTTGAATACAGTGTTATGTTGATAGGAAAACGGCTTTGGAGGACGCTGCGCTAGAGGAGGTTGTTGCGTTATTGTTGTTGTGCCTCTGCCGAAGCGTTCCGCCATGCCTAGTGTCCCTTAGCACTTGTAGGAGCGCAAAAGGTGGTTGTCTGTGTGTACATGAGGACGTGGACGTGAGAGTGTAGGATGCACCCACCTCCTTGCCTTTCCTGACTGTGATCTTGCTCCTCACTCACCTCGGTCCTGAATCGCCTGCTGACTGTCCCTCGCTTAGAAATAACTCTCTTTCTCTCTCTCTGTCACCATAAGGGAGAGAAAGGTAGGTGTTGTCAGCAGGCAGGAGACAGCCACCTTCACACCCTGCTTTATAGAAATGTTTTGCGGTACGTCACAAACCTTCGTCTCATTGTTGGTTCGTTGCTTCGGTTGCCGGTGCTTTACCCTGGTGGTGGGCGCCATCTCCAGCCCCGGATCATCAGGTGCAAAGATCCGGATGGTGGTGGGCTCTCTGAGGGTTCATAGCTAAAGTGAAACCCGAACTCCCAAGTGTAAATGTAGGGCCTGTGTTCAGAAACGCTTTGCTGTCTCGCCACGAGTATTTTGAAAGGCTACAGAGACCATTAATCGAGTTCTTCGTATTATTCATCTGGTTATCAGTGTATAAATGCTATTGTTTCACTAAAAATATATAAAAAAATCCCCTGAAAGTCCGTGTAACTCCAATTAGAGCCTTTTCAAAGTAATGGAGGTGCGGTGTAAAAGCGTTTTAGCAAATGGTCCTAAATGTCACTTCGTAGGGAAGGGTTATTTTTTCCCGCATGCCATAGGGAGCACAGCTGCCGCCACCTAACGGACCAACGACGTGGACAAAGTTACTCTGGGATCTGAGCCTCAGCTGTCACTCAGGGCTGTGTCACCAGACCACAACAGCCTGCGTGACCAACACGTCTGTCTCTTGGCTGGTATTGATGTCGTTGTGGTAATTCAATTTTCACTTTACTCAGTACTGCAAAGTTCCTTGTAGGAAAATTATCTACAAAGGTGCCAAATTAAACTTTTGACTTTAAGGAGAAGAAAAAAATCATGTGTTGTTGGTCGTGGCCTCCCTGAGTGACGTCAGCCTTTGCATACTGAGTTTGTTCCTTCTGTAGGAGAGACTGAATTGTAAATATGTCTTAATTTATTGTTATTTATACGTAGCGAGTGTAGCCGCAGAACAGCAAATTCTTTTGTTCAATAAATGTGTCAAAATATTCTTAGTATTTTCTTTTGTCTTCACCCTGCCATTCATTCTACCCCCACCCCCACCCCCCCACCACCACATGTCCTGCAGTGCCACTTCCTCCCTGAACGCTGGAAATGGACTTTGTTGTCAAAAATAGTATTTCCATGTGTCTTTGTGCGTTAAGTTTGGTGGTTACATAAGAAAATTAAAACTGTAGGAACTATCCTGCCGACTCATCAACAAACCTGTGGACATGACAAACATAAGTTTGGGGGAGAGAGATGTTGGTACAGCTACTACTAATTACTAGTACAGCTACTCCTGATTACTACTAGAGATGTGTCTTAGTCATGACATGGATAGTGAGCTCTTTAGAGTTGAGGGGCAAGAAAGATAGTCAGAGAGAGCGGTGGTGCACAGAGAGGCTGGGATGAAGCGAATAGAAAAAAAAAAAAAAAATCAAGAGAAGGTGATGTCCGGAGAATTCTCCAGGCTGGTTGTGCCCGAGTAAGTGTGCTGCATTTCCCGGAATATTGATCTAAAACAGTATATATTGGAGGTGGAGAGTATAACTTCTGGAGCTCTGTGTGAGTTCAAGGAAAGATGTCTATGCGAGAAAAAATAATTGTGAGTTCATTTGGGACAGTTGATTTCTTACAAATTCTGGGACACTCAGAATACCTCACCCCTCCTAAAAAAAAGTTCATACAAGAATAGGATGACTACCATTGGTTTTCTGGCTTCTTCTGGGCTTGAAAATAATGATATAGAACAGCAAATGAGGGACCGTTGTAAAGGCATAACGACAATAATAACAAACAGCTGATCGGCGACTTTGTAAACAAACTTCAACCACAAGCACCACTCCAGCCAGCCGCCCTCCCCCACACCTGTGCCCTGCTGAGGAATACCGGCCACCTGCCACGCATGTGATAGCCTCACAAGACTGCCTCAGGGCTTATAAGATCTACACAACTCTAAGAACAACAGCAACGACCATTTCTGCTTGTTACTCTCCATCTCTCAAGCTCCCAGTAAGCCCATAACAA